>ML387152.1:75466-112342 GCA_005239525.1 Nicotiana knightiana | reverse complement strand
GGGGGGGGGGGGCACTACAAACATCGAAACTAGTTGGATTCATAACATCACGGAGAAATTAACATATAACAACACTTAAACAAGTATTGTGCAACCCATATGAGGAGAGAAAATGCTCGTCTTCCTTATAACCAAAAGAAGAACAACCTTCAAGAATAAGACGAGAAACAAGAATAAGTAGCACGATCACGCTACGTGGAGGCTCGACGGACCCTAGCTGCGATGGAGATTTAATAATGTTTAAAAGTAATAGAGCAGACCAATTTCAGAAAAATAACCTGTCGGAGAAGAGGGAGATTCTCGCCAAGCAAATAAAAAATTTAGTCGATTCCGACCACTACACCAAAATAGAAGCCTCAACAAAGATAGAGCGAGGGCACTACCATACTAGATATGATGATGAAACAAAGAAAGGTCTTCACCTATATCAATATTCAGATCAAAGCAGAAACCCGAAGAAAAAGGGTCAAGAAAAGATATCTTTTTATTTTGTGCGAAAATACGATAATGGTTCATCCCTTCATTCCATAGAAATTCTTAGGGTATAGTCCCTTGTTAGAGTTTAGAAAGGCTTGTTGGAAATGGTAATTCTATAGCTACAACTAAATCCAAGGACATGATTATAGAGCTCGATATCATAAAAGATTGCATCTAAGAAAATTTGCGGTATAGTGAATTGTCAAGAAATATTGGATCTCGTTCAAAGAGTAGGTGCATGCAATGGTCTGTGACTCAACATTTATTAAGACCATGCTTATGAAAGTTCTTCTATATGGATGTACATATATGATCAAGAGTACGTTGGTACCATACCGATATACTATAGGGTTTTGTGGTGCAGAGACATCAATGAGGACAAGGGCACTCCCCTCTTAGCGATAGGTTCTACCAATCCCTCCACAACTCAATACATTCTCCTATCAATACCTTGGCCAGTCCCTTCGGACTCAATGTTGGGATCATTCCCTCCTCGTGGCTTCAAACATGCGGATTGTGGTATCACGGTTACTCATTTTGAGAGTAAGGTTTGGAGAGAAAGCTAACTCCCTAACTTGAGCTCTATAGCACGATTGGAGTATCAAAGAAGGGTGAAGTTCCTAAATGTCCATGTAACCCCATAATTATAGATGTGGTCGACAACACACCGATAATAAGGGATCTACTAGACACGGCTCAGAGACATCCTAGGACACTTTAAAACCTTAGGCTCTGATACCAAGTTTTTCACGCCCCAAAATCGAGGGACGAGATCGGCGCCTTACCGAAGGAACCTGATCAAGTGAACCTGATTTGCCTTTCCTATCCAATGTGTTTCCCCGTGTATATAGCATACATTATTTATGTGAAACAGTGAGATAAGCTTAAAAGTGTGTGATTACCACAATAAATCCAATTGTTCTTATTTTACATTATTATACTAGATTTCCCAACACATACATAGTACATACAACACTTCCCAATACGGACCACGATTACGAGCAAATACAACCACTGCCCAATATATATGCATATACACACACATAGTGTCTGCGGAGCCTCTAAGAGTACTATGAGTTATACAATACTTGCCGACAACAAGGCCCCGACTATACCTTACACTACACAATAAACTCAAAATAAGGCGACATGAGCCACACGTGGCCCCGAGAGGGAGTGGGGCTCACAAGAACAGCTGATGGAAAGGATAAGAGGCACTACTAACGGTGGGCTGAATAACCTACTATAGAGCCACCTACATTCATATAAGAAAATGTAGCGCCCCCAGCAAAAGGAACGTTAGTACTGTAGAATAGTACTAGTATGTCTGAACAAACTTTATCACAAGTACAATCAAACAATACACAAATAAGAGACAGTAATAGGACCAATCAATCAATGCACGTGGAAAGAAACAACCAAAATCAAGAAGTTTCACAATCTCTCTTTTTCCCCTTTCAACATCACAATATTCAAGAGTTTCATAGATTTTAATTACAATAGTGATAATGATCACATTTCATCCTTATTACCTCATCCACCCTTATTACCTCGGCCACCCTTATCACCACAACCCATCAACCTTATTACTTCGTGTTGCAGCGCGCAACCCGACCCCGCCTGACAATTTAATCCATCCTTATCACCACAACCCACACTTTATTACTTCATAACGACAATCACAACCAATTACATCACAATAATCATCATTTCAAGGAACACAAGTTCATATCAACACTTTTTTTATTTGGACCCAAGGCACCATAATTCTCACCAAGCAGTAATTCATGTACCACGCGTTGCCATAATTGTTCAACTCATTCACATCATTTCACAATACCCTTTTTCATCACTTACCACACACGGTTTTTAGCCATTATATACATTCCCACACTTGGGCATATTAACCTTCTTTCATTTAGCACATACTTTCATATCGATACCCTCGAGCATTTACGAGCTTCGCACATAATAAGATTGGCACATCAAAACACTTTTCACAATATCATATAGCACGGTACTATCACAATCAACTAGGAAAATCAGAGAATGGAATCTTACGTCTCAACACATTTGAACAATCAATTCACATATTTTCAAACAAGGTACACATACTTTATGCTCGGACCCAACAAGAGGATTCTACAAAGGCTAAAGTTAGCTATACATACCTCAAAGAGCTTTTCCTTAGGTTTATACAATACACAGCACCTATAGCCATAAAAATATATAAGGAGATAGTGGAAATCGATTAATAATTAGGAATATTACCCATGGCATAACTCTCTTAGGAATTTCATCAAACACCTAGCATGTGAAGCAGACTACAAGGTTTAGAAATGGAAATCTCTTCTTCCTTCACCCAATTTTTTTTTAGCATGGACTACCCAAATGAGTTCTTTAATAAAACATACTACAACTTAGTCCCACATGCATGGCCTATTTCTAACTCTCACAACATATTTGAACACTTAACTTCTTGCATGAAATTTTTGGAAGTAGAACTTACCCGGATGAAAGGCAATCTATGGTTACTTTTCTTGATTCTTACAGACTTGAGCAAGATTTGGATGATTATGAAGTTATGCCCCTTCTTTCTCTCTCTATATGCTCTCATCTCTCTCTAGAATCAGTAGAAAATTACCCCAAATGAAGCCCCTAAACCTATTTATGAAAATGGGGTCGGGTTATTAAAATAAGAAAAATAAACCTCTGGAACAAGGTCTGCGATCGCAGAATGGACCGCAGAACAAACATGCTGGCTGCAGAATGCATCGCAAAATAGGTGCCCAACACTGGGCTACACTGACCCAATCTGCGACCTAATCTGCGATCGCAGAGTCAACATGCGACATGAAATGCGATCCCAGATTTGACACAGGATCACATTTTTTCAGCCTTTGGTAATTTGACCATAACTTTGCGTAGGAATGTCCAAATGATGAAAGGTTTGAAGCGTTGGAAGCTATACTAAAATACCTTTAATTTTATACTTTATTCATCACATAAAATATTCTATATAATTATATATGGTCGTTCAAAGTGTGGACTAGTGCAAGTACCTTGGGAATTTTAGCCTATTATGAAATTTTCCCACTTGACTTGGATTTAGGACTCTCCTTGGACCCCATCTTAGTTATTACATGACTCATACACTTATTCACAATATCCCATTAATTTACATCATATTTATAGCACATAAAATATTACAATTTGTCTATCTGGCACCCTGAATCCTATATTGCTTAGAAAAATTTTTCGGGGCCTTACATCGAGCAGGCAGAGGTCATGCTCGTATGTATGCCTTTCCAGCTAGGAGAGATTCTATGGTGTCTGATGCAGTGATCGCATGTATTGTCTCTGTCTGTTGCTGAGATGTTTTGCCTTTATTTGACCCTGGTTCTACATATTCCTATGTTTCTTCATATTTTGCCCATTTTCTAGATATGCCCCATGAGTCTTTAGTTACCTCTGTTCATGTGTCGACTCCGCTGGGCGATACTATTTTTGTGGACTGTGTGTATCGATCGTGTGTGATATCTATTGGGGGTCTAGAGACTCGAGTGAACCTACTGTTACTCAGCATGGTCTATTTTGATGTGATATTGGGCATTGATTGGTTATCTCTGTGTCATGTTGTTATTGATTTTCATGCTAAGACCGTGACCCTAACTATGCCGGGATGTCTGAGGGTTGAGTTGAGAGGTGTTTCTGAGTATATGCCTAGCAGGGTGATTTCGTACCTGAAGGCTTAGTGCATGGTTGAGAAAGGGTGTATATATCATCTGGCTTATGTGAGCGATGTCAGTAGTGAGACTCCCGCTGTTGATTCTGTTCCTGTGGTCCGTGACTTTCCGGACGTGTTTCCTGCAGACCGGCCAGGCATGCCTCCTGACAGGGACATTTATTTTGGTGTTGACCTGGTGCTAGGAACCTAACCTATTTCTATTCCACCTTATGGTATGGTACCAGCGGAGCTAAAACAATTGAAAGAGAAGCTTCAGGAACTCCTAGATAAGGGGTTCATTCAGCCTAGTGTGTCACTTTAGGGTGCATCGGTGTTGTTCGTAAAGAAGAAGGATGGTTCTATGCGTATGTGTATTGTTTATCGGCCGCTGAACAGAGTTACAGTGAAGAATCAGTATCTCTTGCCTCGTATAGATGACTTGTTTTATCAGTTTCAGGACTAGATATGTTCATTATGAGTTCCTGGTTATGTCGTTTGGGCTGACCAATGCCCCAGCAACCTTTATGCACTTGATGCACAGTGTATTTCGGCCTTATCTCGATTCTTTCGTCATCGTGTTCATTGACGATATCTTGGTGCATTCCCGATCTCGGAAGGATCATGAGCAGCATTTGAGAATTGTGCTTCAGACCTTGAGAGAGAAGATATTGTATGCAAAATTTTTGAAGTGTGAGTTCTGGCTTAATTCAGTAGCATTCTTGGGGCATGTGGTGTCCAGTGAGGGTATTCAGGTTGATCTGAAGAAGGTAGAGGCGGTGCAAAGTTGGCCTAGACCATCATCAGCTACTGAGATTCGTAGGTTCCTTGGTTTGGCAGGGTACTATCACCATTTCGTCGAGGGGCTTTCATCTATTGCAACACCTATGACCAGACTGACCCAGAAGGGTTCTTAGTTCAGATGGACTGAGGGGTGTAAGGAGAGCTTTCAGAAGCTCAAGTCAGCTTTGACTACAACTATGGTATTGATTTTGCCGATGGGTTCAGGTTCTTATACAGTTTACTGTGATGCCTCGAGAGTTGGCCTTGGAGCGATTTTGATGCAGGACGGTAGGGTGATTGCCTACGCGTCCAGACAATTGAAGGTGCACGAGAAGAATTATCTAGTGCACGGTCTTGAGCTAGCAGCTATTGTTCACGCCTTGAAGATTTGCGTCATTATTTTTATGGAGTGAATTGTGAGATTTTCACTGATCACCGTAGTCTGCAGCACCTGGTTCAACAGAAGGGTCTGAATTTGCGTTAGAGGAGGCGGTTGGAGCTTCTCAAGGATTTTGACCTAACTATATTATATCATCCGGGGAAGGCCAATGTAGTGGCTGATGCCCTGAGTCGTAGAATGGAGAGTTTGGGGAGTCTACCCTACCTTCCAGTAGTAGAGCGGCCTTTAGCACTCGATGTTCAGGCTTTAGCGAGTTAGTTGGTGAGGTTGGATCTATCAGCGTCTCCCCAGGTAGTGGCCTGTGTAGCCTCCAAGTCTTCTCTTTATGATCAGATTAGAGCATGCCAGTATGATGATCCACATTTTCTTGTTCTTCAGGAAAGGGTCCGTCGCGGTGATGCCATGGATGTGGTTATTGGCGATGATGGGGTCATCAGGATGCAGGGCCGGATTTGCGTGCCCAATGTATATGGACCTTGATATTTGATTCTGGCTGAGGCCCATAGTTCGCGGTATTCCATCAATCCGGGCGCCTAAATTATGTATCAGAATTTGAGACAACATTATTGGTGGAGGCAGATGAAGAAAGATATTGTTGAGTTTGTGGCTCGGTGTCTCAACTGTCAGCAGGTCAAGTATGAGCACCAGAGACCAGGTGGATTTCTTCAGAGATTTGATATTCCGTAGTGGAATTTGGAGCGGACCACCATGGACTTCGTAGTTGGACTCCCACGGACTTCGAGGAGGTTTGATGTTATATGGGTTATTGTGGATTGGCTGACGAAGTCTGCGCACTTCATTCCTGTTGGTACTACTTATTCTTCGGAGCGGTTAGATGAGATTTATATTAGGAAGATTGTCCGATTGCATGGGGTTCCAGTTTCTATCATTTCTCACAGAGGTACTCAGTCACATCTCAGTTTTGGAGAGCCGTATAGAGAGAGTTGGGTACTCAGGTCGAGTTGAGCACAACGTTTCATCCTCAGACCAATGGGCAGTCGAAGCATACTATTCAAATTTTGGAGGATATGTTGCGTGCCTGTGTCATTGATTTTGGGGGTTTATGGGACCAGTTTCTACCACTCACGGAGTTTGCATATAATAATAGTTATCAGTCGAGTATCCAGATGGCTCCGTATGAAGCTTTATATGGTAGGAGGTGCAGATCTCTGGTTGGTTGGTTTGAGCTGGGCGAGGCTAGACTATTGGGCATAGACCTGGTTTAGGATGCACTGGGTAAGGCAAAGTCTATTCAGGAGCGACTTCGCATGGCGCCATGTAGGCATAAGGCTATGAGGACCGGAAGGTCTGGGATGTGTCGTTCATGGTTGGGGATAAGGTGTTGCTGAAGGTGTCACCCATGAAGGGTGTTATGAGGTATGGGAAGAGGGGAAAGCTGAGTACCAGGTTCATTGGGTCATTTGAGGTGCTTCAGAGGATTGGGGAGGTGGCTTATAGACTTGCCTTGCCACCCAGCTTGGCGAGTATTCATCCGGTGATCCATGTTACGATGCTCTGGAAGTATGTTAGTGACCTGTATCATGTTTTGAACTTCAAAACGGTTTAGCTCGAGGGTGATATGTCATATGAGGTAGAGCCAGTGGCTATTTTGGGTCGTCAGGTCAAAAAGCTGATGTCTAAGGATATAAATTCAGTGATGGTTCAGTGGAGAGGGCAGCCGGTAGAGGATTCCACCTGGGAGACCGAGCGGGAGATGCGAGACATATATCCTCACTTATTCAAGACTCCGGGTAAGTTTCTATACCCGTTCGAGGACGAACGTTTGTTTAAGAGGGGGAGAATGTAACGACCCGGCCGGTCGTTCCGTGAGATTAGCCCAGTTTCCCCCGTTTTTGTTTTGTCATATATTCCTTAGCCTATTTATGTTGTGTTGGGTCAGTTGGTACGGGTTCGGAATGGTCGTGGTGAGAATTGAAATACTTAGTCTCTTAAATTAGCTTAATAGTTGAAAAAGTCAACTAGGAGTTGACTTATTGGTAAACAACCTCGGAATGTGGATTTTATGGCTCGGATAGCTTCGTTAGGTGATTTGGGACTTAGGAGTGTTTACAAAATGAAGTTTCGATGTCCGGTGAAGAATTAGGCTTGAATTGGCGAAAGTTAGTTTTTGGCGATTTTCAGCCGGCATTGGAAATTAGGCTATCGGGGTCGGAATGGAATATCGGAAGTTGGAGCAGGTTCGTAATGTCATTTTGGATGTGTGTGCAAAATTTCAGGTCAACCGGAGGTGTTTTGGTTGGTTTCGGCATCGTTGGCAAAATTTAGAAGTTTCAAAGTTCATAGGCTTGAATTTGATGTAATTTTTGTGTTTTTGCATTGTTTTTGGTATTTCAAAGGCTCTACTAAGTTTGAATAAGGTTATGGGTTGTGGTGGCGTGTTTGGTTGAGGTCCAGTGGGCCTCGGGCGTGTTTTGATAGGTTAATGGACCAAGTTTGGATGTTGGAAGTTGCAAATTCTGCTGGTGTTCTGCTCTGATGTCCTTCTATGCGATCGCGTGGGTGAGAATGTGATTGCATAGGCTAGTTGGGGGCAGCATGGGTTTTATGCAGTGCGATCGCGTGGGTGGAGGTCTCGATCGCGTAAGAGTGGGTCCTGTGTGCAGTGCGATCGTGTCGGTAAGGTCCGCGGTCGCTTATGAGGCGCGTGAGGGGGGTGAGTGTTTGAGCTATGCGAACGCGTGTGTTCGTACGCGAACTCATAGAGTGGACTGGTATGTGCATCGCGAACGCATCCCTGGCAATGCGATCGCACTGAGGCAAAATAAATTGCTGGGGAGAATGTTTTAAAGGCCATTTGTGCGAGAATAACTCATTTTTCGCCATTATTGAACGAGTTGGGAGCTCTTTTGAGAGGGTTTGAAGAGGAAATCGAAGAGAATCACTTGGAGGTAAGGTTTTCAACTTCATACCTCGTTTCTATGTCATTTTTTAAGTAATTAAATCGTAAAATTGTTGAAATTAAACCCAAATTTGGGGAAGAAAAGGTGCATGGAATTGTAATTGTCTTTTGAGAATTTTAGTGGGAAATTGTGGTCCGATTTTAGTGTTCTTGGTATGTATATAATTGTGGGAGGAAGAGGATTCTAGTGATGTAAATTTCATCAAATTCCGAGACGTGGGCCAGGGGCTCAGGTTTGGCCGAATTTCGAGATTTCTGTATAAATTGATAGCTTTCGATTGGGTTGTGTTCCTTTAGCGTACAGTGATGACGTTTATCTGGTTTTGGTTATATTCGGAGCTATCGGGAGCCAATTTGAGGGGCAAGGGTATCGTGGACTAGTATTGTGGCCCGGTAGAGGTATGTAATGGTTATAAATCTTCTCCTGAGGGTACGAAACCCAGGACATCATATTTGTCACTGTTTTTAAAATGGCGCACATGTCGGATGACGAGCATGTGGCACGCAATGATTTTTCTGTTGGACTTGCTCCTCTTCGCGGAAACTATTGAGTTGCGTATTTTACTCTAAATCATATTTTAAATTGTGTTCTAAAGATTATTGCTCTATTTGGGCTATAAACCATGTTTGGGGCCTCGTGCCGACTTGTTTAGACCCCTTGGGGTCTCTTTTTACTGCTATTTTCTCACTGTTTATTTATGATTTACACTCAGTCATATTGTACTTAAATATTTTCGAAACTCAGCCTGATTTACACTATTTTGAGATTTAAAAATGATGTTTTGGGTTGAGTACCCCGTTTTACTGATACGCCCGAGGGGCTTTTGAGAGGTTCTGACTAAGTGAGGTCGAGGGCCTAATTGTGAGGTTATGATACGCCACGAGGTGGCTTGATATTAGCGCTTGGGCTGAAGGAGCCCCTCCGGAGTCTGTACACACCCCTAGTGAGTGCATGTGCCTACCAAGTGCCAAGTGCCGAGTGATGAGTGATTGGGACGCAAGAGTGACAGTGAGGTTGCCCGAGGGGCTGATACGGAGTGGTCGTGAGGTGCTGAGTGATGTTCTGCCCGATGGGCGATTTATGATTCATTTTTCTATCCGAGGGGCTACTTATGATTTATTTCATTTTTATACTAAATATTTCGGTTATTTTTATTTATGAAATTGTTGGAAAACATATTTTTCAAGGGATTTTTTCTGAAGTTGGTTTTAAGGCATGATGATTTCATATATCTATGTATGTACTGTTGGAAAGAAAGGTTGTGCATATTGTGAATTGATGATATTGATTTTATGTGTTTCTTTCCACTTAGACTTGATTTATTCTCATTACTACTAAGTTGGCATACTAACATTACTCCATGCACCCCTGTGTGCAGATTCAGGTGCAAATACTGAACGTTAGTCATCTATTCCGTGCGGAGCCAGAGTTCAGGATATAGAGGTAGATGTTCAGTGTCTGCATCATCTCTGTTTTCCCTTCTTTTGTTGTATCTAGTTATTCGTTCAGAGGTTTTGTATTATAATAGTAAACTTATTGGTATACTTCGTAGATGCTCATGACATGTTGACTCCGGATTTTGGGGATGGTTTAGACTATTTAGCTATTTATTTTGCCTAATGAATTAGGTAATTCTATATACTTTATGAAATGTTTGGAAAACGGTTGGGAATTTAGAAATAAACTGTAATTATGTGATTGTGGGCTAGCCTAGTTCCACGATAGGAGTCATCACGGGCGGTTTAGGATTTGGGGTCGTGACAGCTTTGTCACGCCGCATGTGTAAATATCAATGATAACAATAGCACAGACAATTCACGTGCGAACACCCCGACAATCCTCTCAACAATAACATGTGTGCCAAAACATAACAACACAATATAATGATTTGGACAACATGTGCCCATATACCACAACCTTTTTTTAAAACAATTCCAATACCACAGCCACACATAGATCTCGGCTTAACAACACTGAGTACGATAACATCAATAATAACACGAGAATATGACAAGTAAATCAACACTAGAATTTCAAACACAAAGAAATGAAAGAACGAACTACTAATAAAAGACATAACAAGTATTAATGGTTGCAAATAAGAATAACTCAATAATGAGAGAGATAATGTGTAACAACGATATCAAATAAGAACATCTCAACAATAAGAGATATAACATGTAACACTGACTCCAAATAAGAACAACTCAACAACAAGAATGATAACATGATTTCAAATAAGAATAAGTCAACAACGGAAGATAATACTTCAATTAAGGATGATCAATTGCGGAAGAGATAACACAACCATAAACGAGGTAACAACTTCAATTAAGGAATAGAAGATATATTTGGCAATAAAGGGTGGAACATGAACCAATCTACTTCAATTAAGACATGTAAAGGTAAATTTAACAAAGGAAGATTTAACAAGATAATACATTTTTATTTTAATGTATATAAGAACCTAAGAGTCTACACCGGTAAAATTTCCACATACAATCCATGTACACACTCGTCACCTGTCACGACCCAAATTTCCCTCTGTTGGGTATCGTGATGGCACCTAGTCTTAAGGACTAGGTAAGCCTAATATTCATGGAATACAACAATAATAAAAAGAATATAATATTTTTATGAAATATATAATTCTTTACACATTATTCCCAAAATCCGATAGTACAAGTCATAAGCTTTAAAGAAATTACACTAAAACTCCTAAAAATGCCACTATTCAGAAATAAGTACAATAGTGCAAACAAAAATATAAGATGGTGACTGGAAAACCGCGAACGCTGAAGCGGTTTTACCTTGAGTCTCCACAATAGCAACCGCGCTACTAACAATCAATCGGCCCGCTATGCGAAAACTTGGAATCTACACAAAAATGTGCAGAAGAGTAGTATGAGCACACCACAGCGGTGCCCAGTGAGTATCAAGACTAACCTCGGTGAAGTAGTGACGAGGACTAGTCAAGACACCCACTGGTCTAATAAATTGAACAAGTATCAATATAGGAATAAAGGGGGAAAACGATATACACATAAAGGCTACGCAATATAGCATACAATAAAGTGAATTCGATAAAGAAGGAAAAGCAATAAGTATCAACGGAAAACCATGAAGTAACACAGAGACTGAATAGAACACAAACAAATCCGACATGTAAATATAGAACACGTACATGTAATGACTCAACAACTTCAACCACTTCTAAATCAAAATCAAAGTCATCTCCACGAGGTTCCGAACCTCGGACAAATCACCATTTACGGGTCCCAATATTCAAACCCTAACACTTGGCATCTTGTGCCCTCATTCGAGTACTAACTGAACGGACGACTCATGTTCCAATTGGGCCATTTCCACCCATACGGTAAGCACAACAAGATTATCTATACTTAACAACAACAAGGAGACCTAAATCTATTAGTAGTACTTAACTACTTGTATGTTTGTGCATGTGTCCTAACATGATTTCAACAACCAATAAACATAAGGGAAGAAAAAGAGTAACACTTACATTTTCATCTCACAAGTTTCCACACGAATAAACTCACACAGTAAGTGTTCCAGTACACAATATCAACAACAAGGAATGCCCCCAGGCTAACACAAGTATCACAAACAATCCCTGACATAGCCCACCTTGTCTCGCCACGTGTGCAATAGTAAAGTATATGCCCGCCCTGTTTCTCCACACGCGCATAAACATGTTCCCACTTTGTCACGCCACATGCGCAACCCACATATATGTATCCCGCCTTGTCACGCCGCATGTGCAATATCAATAGAAAACACGGCATGGCAGAAAACTCGTGCGAACCCCATATCAACAACTGCACGGCAGAAAACCTCGTACATAACAATAACCACAACAGCACAGCAAAAGCCTCGTGCATCGCCACAACAAGTACAACCACAACAATTGACCATAATACAAGATACGGTAGATACATCAATTTAAGAACCTTGATCACAAGAAAACCAAGGGTAGTTTCCAAGGAATAAGGACAACAAGGAATAATAGGCATAATAAGGACAGCTAAACAAGGAAGAAAATAACGTATAAGGGTCGTACCCAAATACACTGTTCAATCAACAAGGAACTCACACGAATCAGATAACTCTATATAAGGGCAAGTCACAAAGGTATAGAATATCTAAACTTGTTTTAAGGTTGAATAGTTACAAGAATATTCAACAATTTCCACTTAAGGACAAGCAGTAGAGAATACTCATAACTTCATTTAAGGCCAAAACAATTTTAGGATGAGGTGAAGATAATTGCAAATTTAAGATGAGCAGTTAAGAAGACATAGAATGACAGTAAAAAGGAAATAAAATCTTCAGATATGTCAATTAGGAATCAAATAGGCAAAAGGAATAAATCCAAAAGTAAGAAATTCTACATTTAGCAAATAAATATGACACTAGAAATTAGGGAAATTAAATCATGCTAAGGACAATTCATAGTCGGCGAATATAAGGATCTAAGAGTCCTAAAGGGTCAACTTCCCACAAATAATATGAGCACGCATTCGTCACTTCGCATACACGGACTACAAACAACATGGAAGACTCAATCCTAAGGGGTAATTCCCCCACACAAGGTTAGGCAAGATACTTACCTCGAAGACGATAACCCGGTACTCTAAAATGAACTTCTTAGGCAAAAAGACCTTCGGTCGGCTCAAATTCAACTAAAACAACTTCAAAATACACATAAAACTTATAAGGAACTATTCTGAATAATAAAGTTTTAATCTTTAACAAATTCTAAAAATCAGTCCAAAAGTCGACCCTCGGGCCCGCACCTCGGAACCCGAGAAGTTTTATAAAATCCGATTACCCATTTCAATACAAGTTCAACCATACAAAATTTACCAAGTTCCGATACCATTTCATCCCTCAAATCATGAAATTTAATTTTGAAGAGTTTCTTCAAAATCCAACATTTTCCCTAACAAAAAATACAATTTAAATGATAAAAACAAGGACTAATTCATGGAATATATATAATTCCAAATGAAGAATACTTACCCAATCGAATAGTGTGAAAAACCCTCAAAGAATCGCTCAAAACCGAGCACTACAAGTCAAGATATGAATAAAATGGTCTAACCCTCGTTTTTGGATTATCTTCTGTCTGCCTAGATATTTGTTCAATGCGATTGCTGACGAGAAGATGATGTCACATAGAAGGAAAAATTCCACTGGTCAAATTGTGCTATGCGATTGCATAAGGAGTGAAGCGATCGCATAGAAGGAAAATTTTACTGGCCAAAAAAAGTTCTATGTGATCGCGAATGAAGTAACGCGATCGCATAAAAGAAATTTTTGCTGCCCCACGCCACACTGTGCGATCTCGGACCAGTGTATCTGAACGCAAAAAAGAGAAAAATTGGCGGGTGTAAGGCAACACTATGTTATCGCAACTACTACTATGTGCTCGCATAGAAGGAAACCAGAAACAGCATCAGCAGTGCAACAAGAGGGAAAATTGACCTGAAGCCTATCCGAATCACACCCCAGGACCCCGTCCAAACACACAGACAAGTCATATAACCTAACACGGACGCGCTCGAGGTTTCAAATCTCATAAAACAACACCAAAACGACGAATCAAACGAAAAATCAAACTTATGAATTTTCAGATTTTCAATTGTCAAAACTCATGTTGAAACCTATCAATTCTACCCGTAATTACACAAAATTTTGCAGACAAGTCATAAATGACGCAACGGACCTACACTCACTCTCGGAATTCCATTCCGAGCCCGATATCAAAATTTCACATATCGGCCAAAATCGCCAAAATTCTAACATTCGCCGAATTACCTCAAATTACTCTACGGATCTCCAAAACCAATTACGGACGCGCGCCGAAGTACAAAATCATCATACGACATTGTTGGCATCACCCAAAACTCATTTCGAGGCCGTTTACACAAAAGTCAAACATCCAGTCAACTTTCATCACTTAAACTTCAAATTTTGAAATTTTCCTCCCAATTCGACTTTGTATTATCCGGTAATTGCATTCAAACACGCACGCAGGTCGGTATACCCAATGTGAAGCTGTTCAAGACCTTATGCCACCGAACGAAGCTTAAATTCCCAAAACAACTGGTCGGGTAGTTACATTCTCCCCCTCTTAAAACAAACCTCCGTCCTCAAACGCGCCAACATTCACATCGAACTCATCGAATCATTGATTGCACACTTACAGCACAAACCCGCAAGTGTTCCCACGTCACCCCAACCTACATAAGCCTGATGACACCCTCACAACTGCAATATAGCCTTCTCATCAGCAACGATAAGCCTCATACCTCAATTTCTCACCTTCTACTCATTTCCAAAAGACCTGATTCTAACTCTATATCTGGTATTAGCCTCAACCAGTTGCATCAACTCATGCCTACCCCCACAAGGTACGAACACACAACATAACACACCACACATAGGCCTTTGATAACATTTTTTATCACAATAGCTGCCCGAAGTCAACTCAACACCGACAATTAGCCTCATATCCGATAGGACTATATTCCGAACCTCCATCACACTGATAATAATGCGAAAAATATGAAGACTTCATAAATTTTACACATGAATAACCAATCCACTACTAACACCACCGGGCACACACCCCGCAAGATAGAACTCAAGGAGCACAGAACGAAAATGACTGAATATGAAAGGAGGAACACATAAGGGAAATATCAAACAAGCCTGACAGGCACAACTCTCTATCGATGCTATCTTAAACAACAACATAATAAGGAAGGAATTAAAGCACATAAACAAATCACAAGGATCCCATCCTGGCATAACTTATCTCACGGTACACATCCCCGATCAAACACTTCAAAACACACAAAATCATGTGGGTTTCGTACTCAACTCTAAATCACAAATAGGATATATATAACCCACCAACTGGAAATTTTTACTATATCACTTTCTTCAACAAAATTACAACGCGTGCTGGCCTCCACACTAGTGGAGCATAAGAATCACATCTCGTAACCAGTATACTCAGGAATCGCATCAAGCGTACCGTACTGGACAACAAGAATTTACTACTAGTCTCATATCTCTCAATAATGAATAGAAACAAACAATAGACATGGGCTACCACTAACAGAATCTCCCAATAGGAGCAAACACAAAAATAAAGTGTAAAGCATGAAACTCACTCATAAACAAAACAACAATGAGGGAACTCGTCTCGACAAACAGAGCTATAATGAGTTACAAATGGTGACCCTCTGTAACAAATCAAAACATACATGCACTATAACATATGGCACAACGATCTCCAGCCTACTATACGAAACACATCAACGGGTCGGGCCTCCCCCTCTTGGGCGCCCTCTACTCACCCGAATGCCCTGTTGTAACACATCTTCCCGGAGCCTGGTACAATTTCTCACCATGTGGCTGATATCTCCACACTCAAAACAACCTCTCTACTGACGTGGCTGTTGAAATTGTGTGGTACGAGTACTCTGAGACCCATGAGTACCTGAAACTCCATGTGAAGCCGGTAATGCAAACTGAACTGGCTGACCCACAAAACCTCTACCGTGTCATACCCTAACTCCATAATAAGGACCAGTAGATCTCTCCGGCCTACGAGGCCTCCTCACCTCTATGCAATCTCTCTCCTGACCTCGTCTGCCCTTCCTCTCACAGCCCCCCCTGACATCTCTATCATAATCGCGCCTGTTGTCTCTCTTATGATCCAGCATGCCCTCAACTCCGCGAGGAATCCCTACCACCTGCTGAAATGAAACATCTGACTCTAACTCCCGAGCATGCTAAACCGAATATCACACATGAGGCCCTCAATGAATCTACAAACATGCTCTCTAACTGTAGCAACCAAAGCAGGTGGATGTGTGGCCAAATCACTGAATCTGTTGGCATACTCGGATACTGACAGAGTGCCCTGATGCAGCTGCTCAAACTCCACGCGCCATGCATCTCGGAGGGACTGAGGTACAAACTCGCTTAAGAACATTTCTTAAAACTGACCCCATGTAAGTGAAGCTGACTCGGCCGGGCTACCCAACTCATATGCCCGCCACCACTGATAAGCCGCTCCCCTAAGCTGGAATGTAACGAAAGCAACCCCCATCATCTCATCAATACCCATAGTACGAAGAATGCGGTGACACTCCTCCAGGAAATCCTAGGCATCATCTGTCGCCAATCCACTGAAGGTAGGAGGGTGGTACTTCTGGTACCTCTCAAGTCTAAGTTGTTCCTCCTAAGATGTTGGTGCCCTAACCATGGCCAGAACTAGGACCCAAGGATGTGCTGCCATGACGCCTGGAACCTAATCAACATGATCTCGCTGCTCTGGAGTATGGGTGACGGGAGTCTGAGCTCCTCCCCCTCTCCGTGAAGTAGCTGGTGCACCCGGAATCAACCCCGCCTAAGCCGAGGTACCAATCATATCCCAGAACTGTTCTAATGTCTCCTGAAGTCCAGGTGTAACAACAGGCACCTCCGGTGCTTGCCCCCAACTACAATTGCTGGAGGCTCCTCAACGGCTGCTTTGGTAGGTGCTCTAGTTGCGGCACGTTCACCTCGTCGGCCTCTGCCTCTACCTCTGCCCTTGGCGGCATCTGTTCCGGGGGTAACATCCTCGGGATCTTCAGCTCGCGTCCTCACCATCTGTGAGAGAATGGAATGATAATTTCAAACTTCAAGGTCAATGAACTCGCACGATAGGAATAAAGGAAGTGAATTTATCCTAATAGTTCTCTAGCCTCTCGAAGATAAGTACAGACGTCTCCATACCGATCCGGAAGACTATACTAAACTCGTTTATGACTCGTAGCACCTATGAACCTAAAGCTCTATAACCAACTTGTCACGACCCATATTTCCCTCCGTTGGGTATCGTGATGGCACATAGTCTTAAGGACTAAGTAAGCCTAATATTCATGGAATAACAACAATAATAAATAGAATCTAATATTTTCTTGAATAAATAATTCTTTACACATTTTATATTCCCATAACCCGGTAGTACAAGTCCTAAGCTTTAAAGAAATTACACTAAAACTCCTAAAAATACCACTGTTCAGAAATAAGTACAACATTGCAAACATAAATATATGATGGTGACTCCGAAACGGCGAATGCTGAAGCGGTTTTACCTTGAGTCTCACAACAACAACCGCGCTACTAACAATCAGTCGGCCCGCTATGCGAAAACCTGGAATCTGCACAAAAATGTGCAGAAGAGTAGTATGAGCACACCACACTGGTGCCCAGTAAGTATCAAGAGTAACCTCGGAGAAGTAGTGACGTGGACTAGTCAAGACACCCACTGGTCTAATAAAATGAACAAGTATCAATAACGGAGTAAGGGGGAAAAACGACATATACATAAAGGCTATGCAATATAGCTAACAATACAGTGAATTCGATAAAGAAGGAATAACAATAAGTATCAGCGGAAAACCATGAAGTAACACAAAGACTGAATAGAACACAAACAAATCCTGCATGTAAATATACAACACGTACATGTAATGACTAAACAACTTCAACCACTTCTACATCAAATTTAAAGTCATCTCCACGAGGTTCCGAACCTCGGACAAATCACCATTTACGGGTCCCAATATTCGAACCCTAACACTTAGCATCTTGCGCCCTCATTCGAGTACTAACTGCACGGACGACTCACGTGCCAATTGGGTCATTTCCACCCATACAGTAAGCACAACAAGAGTATATGTACTTGACAACAACAAGGAGCCCTAAATCCATTAGTATTACTTAACTACGTGTATGCTTGTGCAAATGTCCTAACATGATTTCAACAACCAATAAACATAAGGGAAGAAAAAGGGCAACACATACATTTTCATCTCACAAGTTTCCACACGAATAAACTCACACGGTAAGTGTTTCCGATATCATTCCGTCCCTCAAATCATGAATTTTCGTTTTGAAGATTTTCTTCAAAACCCAACATTTTCCCTCACTAAAACCACAAATTAAATGATAAAAACAAGGAATAATTCATGGAATATATATGATTCCAGATGAAGAACACTTTCCCAATCGAATTGTGTGAAAACCCCAAAAAGAATCGTTCAAAACCGAGCTCTACAAGTCAAGATATGAATAAAATGGTCTAACCCTCATTTTTGGATTATCTTTTGTCTGCCCAGATATTTGTTCAATGCGATCGCTAACAAGAAGATGACGTCACATAGAAGGAAAAAATGCCACTTGTCAAATTGTGCTATGCGATCGCGTAAGGAGTGAAGCGATCGTATAGAAGGAAAATTTTACTGGCCAAAAAAAGTTCTATGCGATCGCTAATGAAGTAATGCGATCGCATAAAAAAAATTTCTGCTGCCCCACGCCACATTGTGCGATCGCGGACCAGTGTATGCAAACGCAATGAAGAGAAAAATGGGCGGGTGCAAGGCAACACTATGCGATCACGACTACTACTATGTGATCGCATAGAAGGAAACCAGAAACAGCATCAGCATTGTAACAAGAGGGAAAATTGACCCGAAGCCTATCCGAAACACACCTGCAACCCCCGGGACCCCGTCCAAACATACTGACAAGTCATATAATCTAACACAGACTCGCTTGAGGTTTCAAATCACATAAAACAACACCAAAACGACGAATCAAACTTATGAATTTTCAAATCTTCAATTATCAAAACACGTGTTGAAACCTATCAATTCAACCCGGAATGACACCAAATTTTGCAGAAAAGTCATAAATGACACAAAAAACCTACATCCACTCTCAGAATTCCATTCCGATCCCAATATCAAAATTTCACCTATCGGCCGAAATCGCTGCAATTCTAACTTTTGCTGAATTACCTGAAATTACTCTACAGACCTCCAAAACCAATTTTGGATGCGCGCCTAAGTCCAAAATCATCATACGAAGTTGTTGGCATCACCCAAAACTCATTTCGAGGCCATTTACACAAAATTCAAACCTCCGGTCAACTTCCGTCACTTAAGCTTCAATATTTGATATTTTCCTCCCAATTCGACTCTAGATTATCCGGTAACTGAATCCAATCATGCACGCAGGTCGGTATACCCAATGTGAAGTTGTTCAAGACCTTACACCACCAAACGGAGCTTAAATTCCTAAAATGACCGGTCGGGTCGTTACCTCACCTCGTGTACACGCCTTTCACGTAGTTCAATTAGTGCCAACAAACCAATTCATACGGGGTAGTTGATAAGTTGGTATTTTACCAACTTATATTGTCTTTAAGCTTAGATTTTTGTTGTGTTTGAGTGATAAAATCATGTGTTTAATGTCGTTTACTTCTATTTTATAGGTTTTATATAATTTAAAAGTGATCATGAAGAAACCAAGTGTAAACAAGTCAAAAAGGAGTTGAAAAGAAGAAAATCTGAAAAATAGCCTCAGATGTCGCAATTGAGTCATAAATGTGGGAAATGTGATGATAGCAGCAATCGCAATTGCGATTAACAAATCGCAAATGAGAAGCCGACCCAGGCAAGCAGTGTTCGCAAATGCGAGTAAAGGATCGCAAATGCGAAGTCAAACCAGACAGTCTACCTTCACAAATGCGAAATTCAACAGTCAAGCAAATGCGAAGATCGTGCTTCAGCTTAGGGTACTTCTGTAATTTCACATTTTTTGGCCCCAAATCCATTTAATACACGACCTACCTCATTTGTAAGATATCTTTTGGCATACCTTTGGACATCTTTGGCAGAATTTGACTAGAGAAAACAAGTTTTGGAGCTAGGGTTCTTGCACACACACTTGGGTCTTGAAGATTTGAAGCTTTTTGTTAAGAATTTCTTACTCATTTATGCTCATTTCTTCATTTCCTTGCTTTGTATTGTATATCTAAGTGTGTAATATTTTTTCCAACACTTGAATCTTGTTTTTGGAAATATTCATATTTAAAGTGTGGATTAAATATCTTGTTGAGCTTATGTATTGAACGATTTTTATTTATTATGAAGTGAGTTGTTATTTCTTTAATTATTCTTATTTTTTGATGTTTCCAAAAGGATTAGCTAACCCTAGGACTCTCCCATTAACTTCGAGTTAATTTTGGGAAAGATAATTTGGGATTGGGAAAGATTAATTAACAAGAACTTGAGGCTTTAACCCTCACTTTATAGATTCTACCTAGGGATAGGGCTGAACTACTTGTAGCCATATTCGGGTGTGCTTAATTTGTTAATTGTTTTAAGGATAATTTAATTAGGAAGTCTTGTTAGTTTTCATAAGAAGCTAATACAGAATTATTACCCGAGGATAATTAACACAAACTCGCTCATATTTGTAAAATCGTGAAATACGTTGGATCGTTACTTGATTATAGTTCCCAATGCATCCATGTTTCTAGCCATTGATCATTTTATTTGCTTTCTAGGTTAGTTTACATTTTCACAATTAGTTATAAATATTTTCTCAAAACCTTCATAAGTGTTTGGCTTAGCATATTAAGTGATAATTCTCTTACGCGCCTAATCGCCTACATATTATTCTCTGTGGGATTCGACCCCGACTCATAGTTTGGTAAATTATATTGCAAGAGACCGTGTGCATTTACTTTTTAGTTGTGGATTTAGGCGTCATCAAATTTGGCGCCGTTGCTGAGGAACAATTTTTTGTATTTAGGTTGTTTGAGAAGTAAGCGTAAGAGCCTTGGTCCAAACTTGTGAATATTTGTGTAATTATTTTTTTCTATCTTTATCTTATTATTTGTTTCTTGATTATTTTCTTAATTTTGAAAAATGGCATCGCATAATGAAAATTGTTCGGATGGTAGTTTTTCATACATTGATGACCCTTGTCCTTATCGTGGAGGACCACACTCGTGGCAAAATTGTTTAAATTCTCCCGTGGGAAATGTCCTTCAAGGCATAATTCTAGACTAACTTGGGTTGAAAAATGGTGTTAGGCCTTCCTTGTACCGCTATTGTGCCTTAAATTTCATACCCTTGTATAATTTCCCTAGTCAACCTCTTTTGAGCCTTTAAACATTTTCTTTGGCAACCATGTTACAAGATTTAACCTTTCGTTCTTTATTTTTTTATCTTTTGGCACCCTACCTCCCTAAGTACTTTGAAAGTATAAACATAGGCTAAAAGACTAAGTTTAGGGGTAAAGGTTGGAAAACCTATGATGTGGAAGTTGCTTATAAGGTGAAAGGTAATAATAAAAAAAGAAGAGAGAAAAAGAGTAATATTTGAGAAAAAAGACGGAAAAATAAGGAATTGTGAATAAATGAAAGACTAGGTGATGAAATAAAAGACGAAGAAAGGGGGGAAAAGTTCTTGAAGGAAGTGTGCTTTGATTGTTGAAAAATTATAGTGCTTAGGGAGGTTTTGAGTCACTCTAAAAAAAATTGTGTCCTACCTTAACCAAAATCCTAAACTAAAACCATTTAAGTACTAATTGATTTTGAACCAAGTTTGTCTACATTAGTGGAGAAATACATGAAGGGCAAGCCTATGGTACTACTTATATGCATTTGAACATTTTTGTGAGAGAGTAAATATCACGCCCCAAATTCAAGGGACGCGACCGGCACTCGACCGGGTGACCCCTAATCAAGCGAACCTGATTTGCCTTTCCCACCCAACGCGTTTCCCCGTGTTTATGACATATATTATTTATGTGAAGCGGTGAGATAAGCTTAAAAGTGTGTGAATACCACATTAAGTCCAATTTGTGCATATTAGATACACCACTTCCTGATACGGACCACGATTACAAATACATACAACCACTTCCCAAAACACACATATACACCCACATAGTGTCTACAGAGACTCTAAGAGTACTAGGAGCTTATACAATACTTACCGGCAACAAGGCCCCGGCTATACCTTACAATACATAATACACTTAAAAAGGAAAAGGCCTAAACTACACATGGCCCCGAGAGGAAATGGGGCTCACCAGTACATGTGAAAAGGATAAGGAGAAGGCACCACTAACGACGAGCTAAGCAACCTGCTATGGACCCACCTACATCCATATAAAAAATGTAGCGCCCCCCGGCAAAAGGGACGTTAGTACTGTGGAATAGTACTAGTATGTATAAATAAACTTTATCCCAAGTACAATCAAGAAAATATACAATTAGGGAACATCAATAGAACCAATTAATCAATGCACGTGGAAGGAAACAACCAAAATCAAACAAGATAGACAATCTCTCATTTTTTCCTTTCAACATCATCATATTCAATAGCTCATAGATTTTCATTTCAGTAGTGATAACGATCACATTTCATCCTTATTACCTCGGCCACCCTTATTACCTCGACCACCATTATCACCACAACCCATCAACCTTATTACTCCGTGTTGCGGCGCGCAACCCGAACCCGCCTGACAATTTAAATTCACAACAACAACCACAAACAATTACACCACAAGAATCATCATTTCAAGGAACACTAGTTTATATCAACAATTTATTTATTTGGTCCCAAGGCACCATAATTCTCACCAAGCAGTAACTCATGTACACTGTGTTTCTATAATCTTTAAACTCATTTACATCATTTCACAATACCCTTTTTCATTACTTTCCACGCACGGCTTTTAGCCATTATATACGTTTCCACAGTTGGGCATATCAACAAACTTTCACTCATTAACAAATACTTTCATATTGATACCCTCGAGCATTTACGATCTTTGCACATAATACGATAGGCACATCAAAACACTTTTCACAACCTCATATAGCACGGTAGTATGACAATCAAGTAGGACAATCAGAGAATAGAATCTTACGTCTCAACACATTTGAACAATCAATTCACATACTTCAAACAAGGCAAACATTCCGTATGCTCGGACCCAACAAGAGGATTCTACAAAGGTTAAAGTTAGCCATACATACCTTGAATCGGGATTTTTCCTTAATTTCTATCTCAAATCACCGGGACTTCTAGCACCTTCAATCTAATTCTTAATGCGGCACATTTAAACTTAGAATTAGGAATCATGAACATGTCTTGAACTTATTTGAGATTTCTATCAAACACTAGGTGTTCTTTTTAGATTAAATAACCTTTATTTAGTGAAATATTACCACAACCTATTTTCCTTAACTAGATTATGGTAGATTGGGTACATGCATGCAAGGTTCTTAACCCCGACTTTATGAACTATCCTACCCATGTTTCATTTTAACAAAATCTGGAAATTTAGGGTTAATGGGGTGGGAGCTTATCTCTTAGAGTGAAGAAATTTGTGTTCTACTTGGTTAGTTCCAACCTTGAGTGATGAAGGAAGACCAATTTGATGAACTTGGGACTTTATCTCTCTAGAACCCACTCTTTCATCTCTCTAATATCTCAGAAAAATTGTTAATAATGAAGGGGAGGGGTGTTTTAATGAACTGGGGTCGGGTTTTAAAATTAGATAAATAGGGCCCGACACAAGAATGTGGTCAGGAATGCGATAGCATTCCTGACATGCAGTTCGCAGATTAAACCGCACAATGGCCCTCAAGATGGGCCAAAAATCCTGAACACACTGCCCAGGTATGCGACCAATTGTGCGGTCCGCACACACGTTATGCAATCGCATACTAGACCGCATAGTTGACTTCAAATGGGGCAGTATTCTGCCTAGGTATGCGACCATTATGCGGTCCACATACACGATGTGCAATCGCATAGTGCGTCGCATAACACCTATTTTCTGGAAAATTATATTCTTTAAGTCTCGGGGTACTTTTTGCTCAGTCCAGGTCTGTTTCAGAGATTCCCACAATAAAACAACTAGGGGACTTGTTCGGCATTATTTTTTAAACAAGAAAATTTTACGGGTCCTTACATCCCCCCCCCCCCCTTAAAATCATTCGTCCTCGAAAGAGGGTTTTGGAAATCATTTCGTTTTGAAAGCATGATATGCAACTTCTAGATTTTCACAACTCTGACCTTTCTTAAAAATTTCGCCAGAGTTCCCTTTGTAATTAGATCTATCTACCTGCCAGAGAGCCCCCGAAACATATTTTCAAGCACCATTACACACTTTTAATCACCCAACAACTCACACACAACGTTGTTACTCCAACAATTTGAAGACATTCAACCATTTTGTCAACTACACATAGTTATTTCCTCTTATACCACTAGTTTGTTCATGGCTCACATTGCACATACTTGGTCTTTTTAATGAGTCGCATACAACCCGATCACTTCAATATACTATATTCATTTCAATTAATTACTACCACCCTATTCTACCATTAATTACTTGCCTATCACAAATGTTTCACAAAACGTTCATTTACCTCAAGGGTTGCACACTACCCCAAATAGAACACCGAGTACGATTTTAGCACACATTGGGAAATTACAGCAATAAGGCAACTAGGGGAAGATGGGGTGCTTTTGCACAGAACCGAACGTAAAGTTAGAGGAGAGGGTTCTGACTACTAGACTTGTTCAAATAAGTGGGGATATCTTTATTTCATCTCATTTTCCGCCTCCCATGTGGCTTCCTGAACGCGCTGACTTTTCCACAATACCTTGATTGAAGCAATTTCTTTGTTCCTCAATCTACGGACTTGCCTATCAAGAATAGCAACCGGAACCTCCTCATATGATAATTCTTCATTAACCCCAATGGTCTCAACCGACACGATGACTGATGGATCTCCAACCACTTTCTTCAACATGGACACGTGGAACACCGGGTGCACTAATGAAAATTCATGGGGTAATTCCAACCTATAAGCCACTTGTCCTATCCTTTGAGCAATCCGATATGGCCCGACATACCTTGGGCTCAATTTCCCTTTCGTCCCAAACCGCATCACTCCCTTTATGGGAGATACTTTTAAGAATACCCAATCATCAACTTGGAATTCCAATTCTCATCGACGAACGTCCGCATAGGATATTTGACGGCTCTGAGCGGTTTTCATCCTCTACCGAATGACTCTGACTTTTTCCGATGCCTGGTGCACAAGATCTGGCCCTAACAATTTTGCTTCACTAACCTCGAACCACCCAATCGGCGATCTACACCTCCTTCCATACAATGCCTCAAATGGAGACATTTGAATACTAGCGTGAAAGCTATTATTGTAAGAAAATTCGATAAGCGGTAAATGATTATCCCAACTACCCTTGAAGTCCAATACACAATCTCGTAACATATCTTCAAGCATCTGAATAGTTCGCTCTGCCTGACCATCAGTCTGCGGGTGGAAAGTTGTGCTGAGATTTACCTGAGTACCCAAGCCTTGCTGAAATTTCCTATGAACTGGGCTCCTCGGTCTGAAATAATAGAAACTAGAGTACCATGAAGCTTGACTATTTCCTTGGTATACAACTGAGCGTACTGTTCTGCAGTACGGTGGACTTAACCGACAAGAAGTGAGCTGATTTCGTGAGTTGATCCACTATCACCCAAATCGAGTCGAACTTACGCTGAGTGCGAGGTAACCCTACTACTAAATCCATGTTAATCATTTCCCATTTCCACATCGGAATTTCTATAAGCTTAATTAACCCACCAGGCCTCTAATGCTCAGCCTTCACCTGCTGACAATTCGAACATTTAGACACAAAGTCTGCCACACCTCTTTTCATGCCGCTCCACCAATAGATTTCCTGGAGATCTTGATACATTTTCGTGTAACCTGGGTGCACGGAATACCTGGAATTGTAGCTTCTGCCATCACCCCGTCCCGTAGATTATCCACATTAGGAACACATAACCTTCCCTGGCACCGCAAAACACCATCATCGCTCCCTAGTGAAAATGCTGAAATCTTGCCATCCAAAAATGCCTCTTTCAACTGCACCAATGCTGGATCAATAAACTGCTTCTCCTTGACTTCCGCTACAAGTGATGATTCTGCCCCATTATGCACCATGACTTCCCCCCGTCTGAGGTTGAGAGACAGAACCCTAGACTAGCCAATTGACAAACCTTCCAAGCCAATAGCCTATGATCTTTCTCCAAATGAGCCAGACTACCCATAGACTTCCGACCAAGAGCATCGGCCACTACGTTTGCTTTTCCCAGATGGTACAGAATGTTCATATCATAATCCTTAAGCAATTCTAACCATCGCCGCTGCCTTAAATTCAACTCTTTCTTCTTGAACAAATATTAGAGAATCTTGTGGTCTGAGAACACGTCCACATGGACCCCATACAAATAATGCCGCCAGATTTTTAATGCAAACACAACTGCCGCGAGTTCTAAATCATGCATCGGATAATCTTATCGTGATTCTTGAGATGCCTGGAAGCATAGGCTATAACCTTCCCGTGTTGCATCAACACACATCCCAAACCAACCTTTGAAGCATCACAATAAACCACTAATCCCTCTGTGCCTTCTGGGAAAGTTAACACCAGTGCTGAAGTCAATCTTGATTTCAATTCTTGAAAGCACTTTTTACAAGCATCGGACCATTGGAACTTAGTTTCCTTCTGCGTCAATTTAGTCAATGGGGAGGCGAGGGTAGAGAACCCATCCACAAACCTCCGATAATACCCGGCTAGACCCCAGAAACTGCGAATCTCTGTCGGGGTCGTCGGTCTACGCCAATCCTTTACTGTTTTGATCTTCTAGGGGTCAACCTTAATCCCTTCTCTGCAAACAACATGACCCAAAAATGTGACTGACTCCAACCAAAATTCACATTTTGAAAACTTGGCATACAATTGGTGTTGATGAAGAGTCTGCAAAACTGCCCTGAGGTGATTAGCATGGTCCTTCCGACTTCGCGAGTAAACAAGGATGTCATCAATAAAAACAATCACGAAGGAGTCAAGAAACAGTTTGAAAACCCGATTCATAAGATCCATGAAAGCCGTTGGAACATTGGCCAGTCCAAAGGACATTACCAAAAATTAAAAATGGCCATAACGAGTTCTGAAGGCGGTTTTGGGATATCCTGCTCTCTGATCTTCAACTGGTGATATCCCGACCGTAAATCAATTTTTGAGAAGAATCTCGCACCCTGCAATTGGTCGAAAAAATCATCTATCCGAAGTAGGGGATACTTGTTTTTGACAGTGACTTTGCTGAACTACCGATAATTAATACACATCTGAAGCGACCCATCCTTCTTCCTAACGAAAAGAACCGGAGCGCCCCACGGCGACACACTCGGCCGAATGAACCCCTTCTCTAATAAGTCTTTCAACTCCTCCTTTAACTCCCTCAACTTTGCTGGCTCCATTTTGTACGGTGGAATACATATTGGCTGCGTATCTGGCAATACATCAATCCTGAAATCAATCTCCCTATCTGGCGGAATCTCTGGAAGCTCTTCTGGAAACACTTCAAGAAACTCATTCACGACTGGAACGGACTCGGGGGAAGATACTTCTGAAGTGGTGTCTGCAACCCAGACCAAGTGATAAATACACCCTTTTTAATCATCTTCGAGGCCTTAAGGTAGGAAATAAACCTATCCTTCGGGACCACACCATTCCCTTTCCACTTAATAACTGACTCGTTAGGAAACTCTAGTCTCATAATTCTGGTTCGACAGTCGAGTTTAGCAAAGCACGAGTAAATCCAATACATCCCCATGATAACATCGAAATCTACCATCTCATGTTCGATAAGATCGGCCGTGGTATCTCGACCACGCACCGTGACAACAAAATTCTTATAGACTCGCGCAGTTGCAATGGAATAACCAACCGGAGTCGACACATAGAACGGCTCATGAAGTTGTTCGGGTTCTATCCCAAAACCTGAAGCAATAAATGGGGTAACATAGGACAAGAAGGACCCCGGTTCAATAAGAGCATAACAATCAAGGGCTTGGACAGTCAGAATACCTGTAACAACATCTGGGGAAACCTCTACACTCAGGCAACCACTCAAAGCATAGAACCGGCTGGGGCCACCTCTACCACGAGCCCCACCTCTAACTGCACAACACCCTGCTGGAGCTGGAGGAGGGCCCCAGTGGCTGCTCCCAGTGACGGCTCTGCTGATAACGAGGCACTGATGGCGGTGCACTGGATGAGGACCGACAATAAGACTGGGATGGCCCTAATGGTTCTTTCCCCTGAACTGGTCTCCCTCCTCAAACTGAACTCACCGAGTGGCCCGCTGACTGGGCCCTGCTGATACTCTCCTTCTCCAACCTTATCTTCAATTTTATAGCCTCCGTGGCTTGGGCGAATCCCACTATCTTACCATAATTCATGTCTGAGTGCAAGGCAGATGTAGCAGCTTCATTCACAACCAAGGGACTGAGGCCCTAAACAAACCGTCGAACTCTGACATCCATAGTCGATACCAACTGAGAAGCGTACATGGACAACCTCACGAATTCCATGTGGTACTCCCACACACTCATATTACAACCTGCTTGAGAACCTCAAACTCCGTAGCATTGGCTGCCATAGTCTCGAAAGGAAAGAAGTGATCCATAAAAGCATCAACGAACTCACCCCATCTCGTCGGAGGACTTCCCTCCCCACGGGAATCCTCCCACATCTCGAACCAGGAATACGCTGCTCCCTCAGCCTGTAAGATGCTAACTCAACCCCCTCTGTCTTTGTGGCCTTCATAACCAAAAGCATCTTGTACATTTCATCTAGAAAGTCCTGCAGATCGGCCTCTGGATCAATACCTGAGAGCTCTGGAGGGGCGAACCGCAAAAACTAGTTGACTCTGGAACCGGCGGAATCTCCCTATTCGCTAGAGGATTTAGGGTCAGCATGAGATCTTTGGGCCTGAGCAGCCACTAGCTGGGTCAACATGTGAATAGCTCCCCTAAGGTCCCCATGGGAAGTATCGGGGCTTGGAGCTGGAATAGAGGAAGGATCAGAAATATCGGCGGGAGGGGTTGTAGCACCCTGCGCCGCAGTAGGAATAGGAACACTCTGATCTGGAACAGGTAGGCCAGATGGATTCAAGGTTGGGGATTCACTCTCGCCCGCACCATCGGGTACAGAATTCACGGCCACACATGGGGCGGCATTGGCCTCTAGGATGAGTCGAGCTCTCTTTTTTGGTGCCATCACTGAAGATTTTGGAACAGAGCACGAGTTAGGCAAGAATATTCTTACTTTCCACTTCACCGCACGATATAGAGTAACAATAAAAAGGGTGTTTCCTAAATTTCCATGTAGCCCCCAAATTATAGATATGGTCGAAAACACACCGATAAGAAGGGCTCTACTAGACACGGCTCTAAGACATCCTAGGACACTTTTAAAACCTTAGGCTCTGATACAGAGTTTGTCACGCCCCAAATTCGAGGGTCGAGATCGGCACACAACCGGGTGATCCCCAGTCAAGCGAACCTGATTTGCTTTTCCCACCAAATGCGTTTCCCCGTGTTTATAACATACATTATTTATGTGAAGCAGTGAGATAATCTTAAAAGTGTGTGAATACCACATTAAGTCCAATTTATGCATATATACGCCACTTCCTGATATGGACCACGATTACAAATACATACAACCACTGCCCAAAATACACATATACACCCACATAGTGCCAACGGAGCCTCTAAGAGTACTAGGAGCTTATACAATACTTGCCGGCAACAAGGCCCTGGCTATACCTTTCAATACATAATGCACTCAAAAAGGAGAAGGCCTAAACTACACATGGCCCCGAGAGGAAATGGGGCTCACCAGTACAGCTGAAAAGGATTAGGAGGAGGCACCACTAACGGCGAGTTGAACCTCCTCCTATGGACCCACCTACATCCATTTAAAAGATGTAGCGCCCCCGGCAAAAGGGACATTAGTACTGTGGAATAGTACTAGTATGTATAAGCAAACTTTATCCCAAGTACAATCAAGCAAATACACAATTAGGGAACAACAATAGAACCAATTAATCAATGCACGTGGAAGGAAACAACCAAAATCAAAAAGGATGCACAATCTCTCCTTTTTACCTTTCAACATCATCATATTCAAGAGCTCATAGATTTTCATTTCAGTAGTGATAACGATCACATTTCATCCTTATTACCTCGGCCATCTTTATTACCTAGGCCACCCTTATCACCACAAACCATCAACCTTTTCACTTCGTGTTGCAGCGTGCAACCCGACCTCGCCTGACAATTTAAATTCACAACAACAACCACAAATAATTACATCACAAGAATCATCATTTCAAGGAACACAAGTTTATATCAACAATTTATTTATTTGGGCCCAAGGAACCATAATTCTCACCAAGCAGTAATTCATGTACATGGTGTTGTCATAATCGTTCAACTTATTTACATCATTTCACAATACCCTTTTTCATTACTTTCCACGCACGGCTTTTAGCCATTATATACGTTCCCACACTTGGGCACATCAAGAATCTTTCACTCATTAACAAATCTTTCATATCGATACCCTCGAGCATTTACGAGTTTTGCACATAATACGATAAGCACATCAAAACACTTTTCACAACCTCATATAGCACAATAGTAGGACAATCAACTTGGACAATCAGACAATAGAATATTACGTCTCAACACATTTGAACAATCAATTCATATACTTCAATCAAGGCACACATGTCGTATGCTCGGACCCAACAAGAGGATTCTACGAAGGTTAAAGTCAGTCATACATACCTCGAATCAGGATTTTTCCTTAATTTCTATCTCAAATCACCGGTCCTTCTAGCACCTTCAATCTAATTCATAATGCGGCACATTTAAACTTAGAATTAGGAATCATGAACATGTCTTGAACTTATTTGATCTTTCTATCAAACACTAGGTGTTCTTTTTAGATTAAATAACCCTTCTTTAGTGAAATATTACCCAACCTATTTTCCTTAACTAGATTATGGTAGATTGGGTATATGCATGCAAGGTTCTTAACCCCGACTTTATCAACTATCATACCCATGTTTCATTTTAACAAAATCTGGAATATAGGGTTAATGGGGTGGGAGCATACCTCTTAGAGTGAAAATATTTGTGTTCTGCTTGGTAAGTTCCAAGCTTGAGTGATGAAGGAAGACCAATTTGATGAAGTTAGGACGTTCTCTCTCTAGAACCCACTCTTTCCTCTCTCTAATATCTCCGAAAAATGGTGAAAATGAAGGGGAGGGGTGTTTTAATGAACTGGGGTTGGATTATAAAAATTACAAAAATAGGGCCCGACACAAGAATGTGGTTAGGAATGCGATCGCATTCCTGACATGCGGTTCGCAGATCTGACCACACAATGGCCCTCAAGATGGGCCAAAAATCCAGAACACACTGCCCAGGTATGCGACCAATTGTGCGGTCCGCATACACATTATGTGATCACTTACTGAACCGCATAGTTGACTTCAAATGGGGCAGTATTCTGCCAAGGTATGCGGCTATTATGCGGTCCACATATACGTTGTGCGATCGCATAGTGCGTCGTATAACACCTACTTTCTGGAAAATTATATTCTTTAAGTGTCGGGGTACATTTTACTCAGTTCAGTTCTGTTTCAGAGATTCCCACAATGAAACAACTCGGGGACTTGTTCGGCATTATTTTTTAAACAAGAAAATTTTACGGGTCCTTACAGTAAATTCTTTCCATTTGATATCTCATTTATGTTTTGAATTGCAATTTATGAGTGTGGGATTCTCTCTTAAGTGTGAGGGCTGAGATTTGAGTTGTGAATTTAATCTAATTTTCAATTGGGAGGAATGAAAGAGGGAAGTTAATGGTGATAGAGAGGTAAATACTGAAGCTTTAGTGTCATGACTTGATTGCTACTTTGAGTTACATAGTGTTTGAGCACTTGAATTTTTTTGGTATTTCATATTCTTTGGATTAATTGTTGGTACCAATCGAAGTCATGTGCTTGTGCTTATGGTAGACCTTTTTTGCTTGGCATGATATTGATGCACTATCGAGTTAAATACTTGGAAGGACATTTTGTCACTTTCATTGCTTGAGGACAAGCAATAGTTTAAGTTTGGGGTTTTGATAAGTTGGTATTTTACCAACTTATCTTGTCTTTAAGCTTAGATTTTTGTTGCGTTTGAGTGATAAAACATGTGTTTAATATCGTTTACTTCTATTTTATAGGGGCTATATGATTTTGAAGTGATCATGAAGAAACCAAGTGAAAATGAGTCAAAAGGGATTTGAAAAGAAGAAAATCTGGAAAATAGCCTCAGATGTCGCAATTGCGACATAAATATGGAAAAGTGATGATAGCTGCAATCGCAATTGTGATTAACAAATAGAAAATGCGAAGTCAATCCAGTCAAGTAGTGCTTGCAAATGCGAGTAAAGGATCGCAAATGCGAAGTCAAACCAGATTGTCTGTCACGACCCCAAATCCACTAGTCGTGATGGAACCTAACCTAACCCTCTAGTTAAGCCAACTAATAGTTATCCAATTTCAATAATATTAACAAGATAATTAAACGAAAGTAATTTACTAAATCATATACATTTCCCAATGACTAGTAGTACAAATCATGAGCTTCTACGAATAGAGTTTACAAAGCGAAAATGAAATAAATACAAAGTCTGTTTGAAAGGTACATAAACAGAACTTTATAGACCTAAAACTACCACGAACAAGGGGCAACTTCAACCGGAACACAGGTACATCTTCATCCAGCTCCCATCGAACACAACAACCTTAGCAAACAACATCTGCATGCAATGTGCAGAAGTGTAGTATCACTAAAACCGACCACACGTACTGAGTAAGTAATAAACCTAATCTTAGGTTGAAAGTAGTGACGAGCTAACACTAGGTCAGGTCCAATTTCAATATCTCACCTAATAGTTCATAACAATATAATACAAGTACAAAAAAGGTATCTCTATGAAGTACAAATGCTCAGCTCGTTCAGAGTTCCAGAAAATGGTCATACTTTTTCAAGTATCCCAATGAAAAATCCCAAAATCGCTTACCAAAAATGTCCAAAAATACGAGTAAGATTGAAAACTGTAATTTTCCAAATATCCTTTCCACAATAAATAAACATATTTCATTTTCTTTCCAAATAACAAGTATAAAATACCTCTCTATTCCCACATATCAATATGTATAATATTTCATGAATGACGTGATACCGTATAACATGAAGAAAAAATGCATCTTTATGCTTGTATGTTATGTGTGCATGCAAATGCCATGCATCTGGGAGATGAATCATGTTCTCACACTCTCAGGGTACTCAATCTCACTATTTCACACTTCCTGCTCATCATGCTCAACCAGGCAGTACTGTATATGGACCAAACGGCCCAAGGAAGATCCATCCCGGAGTATATACGTCACTAACCATCAGTCACTTAGTATCGAGGAAAAGCCAATCCGGCCCAATGGAGAAGATCCATCTCCAGGTATGTAAATGCTTTGGAGAAGATCCATATCTAGGGAAGATCCATCCCTCGATATAATCAACCGCGCTCACTTGGGGTGTGTACAGACTCTGGAGGGGCTCCTACAGACCATGCGCTATCATAAGCCAAATCCAGGCATAAATCAATATAACATGTTGCGGCATGCAGCCCGTTACGATAACTGGCACTCATAATCAGGCTCTCAGCCTCACTCAGTCATCAACCTCTCCCGTCTTACTCACGGGCTCACAATGTCATAAAACTAGCCCGATAACAATGATATGATGTATCAATAAACAATAGCTGAGACTGAGATATGATATGAATGCATGAATATGACTGAGTACAAAATATCAATGAAATCAGTGAGATGATAGCAAGAAACTACCACTATGGATCCTAACAATATCAGCATAAAATCCTAAACATGATATTTAGCATGATTGACAGCTTAGTTACTTTATCACATGGTGAAAACATAGATATAAACAAAATAGGGCCACTATACAGTGCCATGGAACAACAGAGTCCCAATTTACAGGGTGCACACCCACACGGTCGTCACCTCAATACCAATCACATAACACGTAATATGGGGTTTCATACTCTCAGCACTAATTTTAGAAGAGATACTTACCTCAAACAAGCCAATACCAATGTCGAGCAAGCCAAGCGATGCTCCAAAGATTCCATCACGTGCGTAGCAACCTCCGAACAGCTCAAAACTAACAAACAACTCAAATACATCAAACAATGCTAAAGGAACCAATCTCAATCGTAAAAGGTCAAATCTTTAATCAAAAGTCCAAAATCGGCCAAAATGCCCAACCCGAGCCCGCACCTTGGAACCTGACAAAACTCATAAAATCCGTCAACCCATTCAATTACGAGTCCAGCCGTACTAGTTTCACCCAAATCCGACTCCGAATCGATGTTCAAAACTCAAAATTTTATATTATGAAACTTTAGGCCAAACTCCTAATTTCCTCTTTAAAAATTCATCAACCAAAGCTAAATCCGAAGATAGATTCATGAAATATAACAAAAATCGAATAGAGAACACTTACCCCAATTCATATGGTGAAAATCGCCTCAAAAATTATCCAATTGTGAGCTTCCCAACTAAAAATATGTTAAATGAACAAAACCCTCATTTTAACATTGTTCAGCCTCGTTTCTTGTTCCACAAAATCTCAAAACCCACATTTGATGCCTCCAGTTGATTCCTTGTGAAATTATAGTCAAGTTAGGCTCTTGAATCACTCAGTTTGACCTTATATTGAAGGAGTATGTTGGTTTCAATATTTGGAAATAGTGCATATTTTTAATACGAAATTAGTGGCAATTTCATAATTAATCTGAAAAAAACTGGCAACCCAGTTCTTAGTAAAATGACCATAAACTCCTCATACGATATCCAAATTCGACAATTCTTTTTGCTATGGCTCCATAATTACGATGTGGATATAATTCTTCAATATGAACAGAAATTGGAGCTCATTTGTTTAATGTAGTATCATTTATGCTTGAATAAACGACGTCGAAACATAAAAAGACGAGCGCAACATAACCCAAACCTATCTGAAACTCACCCGAGCCCCTCGGGACCTGGTCCGAACATACCAACAAGTTACATAAATAACACGAACCTACGTGATGCCTCAAATCATGCATAACAACATCGAAACGATGAATCGCACCCCAAATCAAACTTAATGAACTTTTCTAAACCTTCAAATTCGAATTTTTTCCAATTAGTGCCGAATCTTTCTAGAAAAATCCAATTTCAAATCCGGGCATACGCCCATACTCCCTAGTTCAAAATTAACATCCCTACCTAACGGAACCATCAAAACTCCAATCCGAGGTCAAACGCTAAAAAGTCCAACTTGGTCAACTCTTCCAACTTAAAGCTTTCAAATCGATTATTTACAACCTGAAAACCCAAACCGACCATTCAAAAAATTTATAATACATCATACGGATCTACTCATGTCCATAAACTACCGAGCGAAGTGACAATACTCAAATCGACCGGTCGTGTCGTTACATAGTCAACCTTCGCAAATGCGAAGTTAAACCGGATAGTCAGCCTTCGCAAATGTGAAGTCTTTATCGCAAATGCGAAAGTCAACAATCAAGTCATAGTTCGCAAATGCGAACACATCTTGGAAAATGTGAAGATCGTGCTTCAGCTCTGGGTACATCTGTAATTTCATATTTTTTGGCCCCAAAATCATTTAATACACGACCTACCTCATTTGTAAAATATCTTTTGGCATATCTTTGGACATCTTTGGCAGACATTGACTAGAGAAGACAAGTTTTAGAGGTAGGGTTCTTGCACACACACTTGGATCTTGAAGATTTGAAGCTTTTGGTTGACAATTTCTTGCTCATTTATGCCCATTTCTTTATTTTCTTGCTTTGATTTGTATATCTAAGTGTATAGTATTTTTTCCAACACTTGAATATTGTTTATGGGAATATTCATATTTAAAGTGTGGATTAAATATCTTGTTGTGCTTATGTATTGAATGATTTCTATTTGTTATGAAGTGAGTTATTGTTTCTTTAATTATTCCTATTCTTTAATGTTTCCAAAGGGTATTAACCCTAGGACTTGCCCATTAACTTCAAATTAATTTTGGGAAAGATAATTTAGGGTTGGAAAAGATTAATTAACAATAACTTGAGGCTTTAACCCTCACTTTATAGATTCTACCTAGGGATAGGATTGAACTACTTGTAGCCATATTCGCTTGTGCTTAATCTCTTAATTGTTTTAGGGATATTTCAATTAGGAAGTCTTGTTAGTTTTCGGAAGAAGCTAATATAGAATTATTACATGAGGCTGATTAACATAAACTCGCTCATATTTGCAAAATTGTGAAATACATTGGATCGTTACTTGAGTGTAATTCCCAATGCATCCATGTTTGTAGCCATTGATCATTTTATTTGTTTTCTAGTCAAATTAGGCTCTTGAATCACTTCATTTGACCTTATATTGAAGGAGATATGTGTTGAATCAAGTCACTGCATCGTGTTTTTTTCACCTTTTGAGCCATGTGTTTTCCACGTAAAAATTGATGTGTTCTTTAAATTCTGCAATTACATTTCCGCAAACTGTAGAAGTTGGAACACCAAGAAGAACCAGGTTCTTATATAGGGACTGCACTCGAAAATTAGACACCACACAAATCACCCCCCCCCCCC
>ML387152.1:689-69438 GCA_005239525.1 Nicotiana knightiana | reverse complement strand
TTGAGTTCCTAAATGTTCTTAAATTTTATTGTGTGAGGAACTAACTCTTTGATTTGGTGAGGGCACATGATTCACGAAGGAAAGGTAATGTTGTCGACCTCTAAGTTAGAGTAGTTAGTGAATTGTGAATAAAGCATTGTATTTGTGAGTCGATTATTGAGGTGAGGATGTCACACCATTGTGCTTGAATTCTTTTAAATATTCTTGGTATAACGTGTTAAGAGATTTTCTTAATAAATTGTGTACATGAGTGTAGTTTGATTGCTCGAGGACGAGCAAATGTTTAAGTGTGGGGTATTGATGCGAGGCTAGAATTCATGGTTTAACATGTTATATGCCCTACATTTTATGTGCGTTAATGATAAAATTACACTTTTTATATGCATAATAGAGTTTATTTCATGTGTATGTTAATTGGAGATGGAAACCTAGCTAAATTGATGCAAATACATCGAAAACACGCTCAAGAGGCGAGGAGGAGTGTATTGGGCTATAGCTGGGCGCCAGAGCCCAAACGCCTGGCCATGCCTGGCGTTAGCCGGGGGTTAGGGTCCAAACGGCAGCGCTAGCCTGGCGTTATCCAGGTGTTAGCCTCATAATGCCAGGTCCCTATTTCGGTCAATTCCGAGTTTTGACAAGTTTAAGTGTTCCCCGGTTGGAATAGAAGCCTCCTACACGTTTAGGGTTTGTCCTAAACATATAAATAGACTCCAAAAACAAAACTTAACGGGAATTTGAAGGCAGACGAAGGATTTGAAGAGAAGAAACCATTGAAGTGACAAAACATTGATTTCTACATCTTTTATTCATTACTTTGTAATTCAATTATGCAATTTATTTTGAGTTTGATTCTTATGAACATGTCTAGCTAACTTATTTAATCTAGGGTTTTGGTAGAACCCGTTGGGGATGAGTTTATTGCGATATTAATATATTTTGGTTGATTATTCTCTATTTGTTCAACTACGTTCTTGTTGTAGTTGATTGAAAGGGCCCTCAATTAGCTGTGCCTATTTATTATGTATCTACTTGAGAGAGAGTGCATATTTAGGTAGTTTTTTGAACAACACCACTCCCGGAGTATAGACGAAAGCCATAAGCGAGGGTTTAGAGGTTGGAATAGAGATAACGAGACATCGGGNTGTAATGCAATCTAGCTAGCGTAACTTGAGAGAGTGCGTCTAGTAAATTATCATAATTACTTGAGAGAGATTTATGGTAGATAGAGTGTTCATGATTGATAGAGACGATTAATTAAACTATAAGAAATACCCGATAAAGAATTCACCAATGGGAGAAACTAAACCTTAGACCTTTATTATCATTATTTACAACACATTGTTAGTAATTGCTAGTTTATTATTATTGTCATTAGAATTAGTAAAACATCACCAAGTTATATTAAAAAGTCTTGAGAGAATTGATTGAGTAAAATTTGTGTATTCTGACGAATTAATTGATACGTAAATTCCCTGTGGGATCGACTCTGGGCGTAATACCCTGGATTATATTTGCAACGCCCGTTTAGTCTTTTATTAGACATAGTTGAGCGTGATCATTGACGTATAAAACATCAATTGGTATCAGAGCAGGTTATCCTTGAAAAGGCTAACACCTTGGAAAACATCAAAATGAGTGCACCACCTGAAAACTGGGAGGGTTAATCAACTGCAAGGCCACCACTCTTTAATGGCCAGTATTACTCCTGGTGGAATAACAGGATGAAGGATCACTTGATTGGAGAAGACTATGAACTTTGGGACATAGTCACTAATGGTCCTCTAGCCACCATGAAGAATATTGCTGAAGGAGTAGATGTACCAAAAAGTAGAGCTGACTGCACTGTTGAGGATCTGAAGAAATGGGAGAAAAATGCTAAGGCCAAAAAGTGGCTAGTTTGTGGACTAGGTACAGACGAGTATAGTAGGATTCAAAGTTGCACCATTGCCAAAGAAATCTAGGATACCTTACAAGTAGCTCACGAAGGAACACCTAAAGTGAAAAGATCAAGAGGTACTCTACTATACTGTTAGTATGAAAAATTCACTATGAAAGAAGGAGAGACAATCCAAGAAATGCACACAAGGTTCACAACTCTGACAAATGAACTTATGTCTCTTGGTAGAGTCATTCTTGAAGAGGACAGGGTAGAGAAGATCCTGACAAGGGTCTTACCAATTTCTTGGGAAAGTAAAATCACTGCTATCCAGGAATCCAAAAATATGGCAACCCTCAAATTGGACGAGCTAATTGGAAACCTTATTGCCTATGAACTTAGAAGGCAGACAATGAAAATGGATGCTCCAAAGAAGGAAATGAGTCTAGCACTAAGAATCACTGAGGTAGAAGATCTGGAGGAAGACAAGATGGCCATGATTACCAAAGAATTCAAAAACTTTCTCATAAGGAATAAGGGCATCTATAGAGGTGGAAACTACAACAAAGCAAAAACTCCAGAGAGGCCAACCAACGAGGGATGCTACAAGTGTGGAAAGACTGACCACCATATCAAGAACTTTCCTCAGTGGGAAGTGGAATTGAAAAAGGAGAGATTTGAAGGAAGGAACAGGAAGACGGAACTGGTCCAACCCAAGAAAACCACAACAAAAGCTATGGTTGATGCTTGGGGGGAAAGCTCAGATGAAGAATCAGAAGATGGTGAGAATGAAGAACAGGCACTCATGGAAATTATTGAATCTGATGAGGAATCATATGAAGAACCAGAGGTAAGTATATCCCATCTCAAAAATAAAATAAAGTTCCTATCTAAAGAAAAACTCTCTGAGTTGCTACGTGATTTCATGGATGATTCTGAAGAAACAACCAAAGAGAAAGAACAACTCTCTAAAGTGTACGCAATGCTAAAAGCAAAATGCGTGAACCTGGAAATCAGAGTAAGTGAATCTGAAAAGAAAAAAATTGTCTTGTTAAACCAGGTTCATCCACTTGAAACTAAGATCCTAGAGCTAAAATCTGAAAATTTAATATTAAAGCTAGGAACTAGTAAAAAGACTATTGATCATTCTCATATCATGTTAGAAGAAAACTTGGGAAAACTAAAAGATAAGATGTATACTAAGGATGAACAGATAAGGATACTTAAAGAAGAACTTTGTAAAGTCAAACATGAATTAGATCGTACTTGAAAATGGAATAAATCCTCTGATGCCTTAACATGGCTTCAAGAAAATCATAGTAGCAACCGGAGAGGACTTGGCTTTGGGAGTCAATTGACCAAGTGGGATCCAAAAAGCAAGTATCTCACTCTCCCTGAGAATAAAATTTGCACCCACTGTGGTAAGGCTGGTCATTACAAAATTTAGTGTACTGCAAAAGATCAGGCCAGTCGAAGAAATGAGAGCTTTGTTAAAAGAAAAAACAGGTTACCAAATTGGGGCAGAAACATCTTAATTCATCCTTTATCTCATAGAAAAGGACTCAAACTAGTTTGGGTTCTTAAGACTAACCCCTGATTTCTTTTGTAGGTTGAAATGAGAAAAAGAAGCCAAATTTTGTAGTTGGATAGTGGCTGCTCAAAACATATGATAGGGAACAAGGAACAAATCCTTTCACTTGAAAACCTCAAAGGAGGAAATGTCTCCTTTGGAAATGGAAAGAAAGGTGAAATTATCGGGGTTGTTAAGGTAGGTAAGGATGACACACGTTCAATTAAACATGTGTACTTGATAGATGGCTTGAAATATAGCCTGATCAGTGTGTCACAATTGTGTGACAGAGATAACCTAGTTGCTTTCACATCCACAAAATGTTTGTGATTAACCTGCTTATTGACAAGATTGTTTTGCAGGGAAAAAGAATGAATAACATCTATGTCATAGACTTGTCCACACTATCAGAAAATGAACTCACTTTCTTATGTTTGTTGGACGGTGATCCCCTCCTTTGGCACAAAAGACTTGGTCACGCAAGTCTGAATCAGCTTGTCAATTTAGTCTCTATGGACTTAGTGGTAGGGCTTCCTAACATTAAGTTCAAGGAAGACAAAGTTTGTGAGGTATGTGCAAGGGGGAAGCAGGTAAGATCCGCATTCAAAAGAAAGAAAATGGTCAGTACCACCAGGACGTTGGAACTGGTTCATATGGACTTATGTGATCCTATGAGAACTCTGAGCAGAGGTGGTAAGAAATATGTTATGGTTCTAGTTCATGATTACTCAAGGTTCACTTGGACCTTATTTCTGACATCTAAAGATGAAGAATTTGATATGTCCACTTCATTTGTTAGAAAAACTCAAAAACAGTTAGGAAATCAACTAGCATCAATAAGATCTGATCATGGTACTGAATTTGAGAATGCAAAGTTTGTTGAATTCTATGATGAACATGGTATAAATCACAACTTTTCTGCCCCTAGAACCCCACAGAAAAATGGGGTTGTTGAAAGAAAGAAAAGAACTCTTGAAGATATGGCTAGAACCATGCTTATTTCTAGAAAACTACCTCATAGCTTCTGGGCAGAAGCAATAAACACTGCATGCTACATAATAAATAGATGCATGACCAGACCACTGGTAGAGAAAACTCCTTACGAATTACTCAAAGGGAGAAAGCCCAACATATCTCACCTTAGGTCTTTTGCATGCAAGTGCTTTGTGCGCAACAATGGCAAAGATTTCCTAGGTAAATTTGATCCCAGAAGTGATGAGGGAGTATTCTTGGGATATTCATCACATAAAAAAGCTTATAAAGTATATAACAAAAGAACTATGTGTGTAGAGGAGAGTGTGCATGTTGTTTTTTTATGAAACTAACGCTCTTTCTGAGAGACAGGAACCAGAAGATGAGGAGCTTGGACTGGTCATAAGCAGTGAACAAATTGAAGCAATTATGGAAGATGGAACAGGTGATGGACCAGGTCCAACTACCCCAAGCAACATGACAGGGGGAACTCAACAGCAAATCACTCTGGACCTTGGCCCCGATCCTGCTCCACGTGCTCAAACCACACAGATATCAAAACTCTCATCCTCTTGAGAACAACATAAAAGATTTGACATCCAGAATCAAAACAAGATCCTCCTTGAAAAATCTATGTACGTTTGATGCATTTTTATCCTTGGTCGAACCAAAGAACATTGCTGAAGCCTTACAGGATGCTGACTGGGTAAATGCCATGCAAGAAGAGCTGAATCAATTTGAAAGAAGTCAAGTATGGTACTTGGTACCCAGACCACTATAAAGATCAGTGATTGTCACAAAGTGAGTCTTCAGGAACAAACTCGATGAGGATGGAACTGTTACAAGAAACAAGGCCAGACTGGTTGTCCAAGGATATAGTCAAGAAGAGGGAATTGACTATGATGAGAGTTTTGCTCCTGTGGCAATACTAGAGGCAATCAGACTTCTTATAGCATTTGCTGCACACATGGAATTCACTCTCCATCAGATGGATGTAAAGAGTTCTTTCCTCAATTGCTATCTAAAGGAATAAGTATTTATCAAACAGCCTCCAGGTTTTGAAAGCAAGGAGACACTTGACAATGTATACAAACTTGACAAGGACTTGTATAGACTCAAACAAGCACCAAGAGCATGGTATGAGCGGCTATCAAAATTCCTCCTAGAACATGGATACAAATGAGGTAAAATTGACAGTACCTTGTTCTTAAAGGAAAAAGGTAAGGATCTCCTGGTTGTGCAAATATATATGGATGATATCATATTTGGGGCAACCTCTGACAAATTGAGTAAGGAATTTGTTAAACTTATGGGGAGTGAGTTTGAGATGAGTATGACGGGTGAGCTAAACTTCTTTTTATGCTTGCAAATCAAGCAAAACTCAAATGGAACAATGATCCATCAACAAAAATATTTGAAAGAATTGCTCAAAAGATTTAAAATTGATGACTCAAAAGAAACAGACACCCCCATAGCCACAGCTACAAAATTAGATGTGGATGAACCCAGTTCATCCGTTGATCAAAAGATATACAGAGGGATGATTGGGTCTTTATTATATCTCACTGTCAGCAGACCTGATATTGTGTTCAGTGTAGGATTGTGTACGAGATTTCAAGCAAATCCAAAGGAGTCTCATCTAACTGCAGTGAAGAGAATTCTGAGATATCTGAAGGACACTACTGATTTATGTCTTTGGTATCCTAAAGGTAGTAATTTCAACCTTGTAGGATATGCTGATGCAGATTATGCAGGTTTCCTGATTTACAGGAAAAGTACCTCAGGCATTACTCACTTTTTGGGCTCTTGCCTTGTGTCTTGGGCAACCAAGAAAATGAACTCAGTAGCCCTGTCTACTGCTAAGGCTGAATATGTAGCTGCAGCCTTACGTTGTGCTCAGTTTCTATAGATCAAGCAACAACTCATGGATTTTGGTATAAAGGTTGGATGCATTCCAATTTTTTGTGACGACACTAGTGCAATTATCATGACGAAGAACCCGGTTCATCATAAGAGAACCAAGCACATAGATGTCAGACACCATTTCCTAAGAGATAACTATGAAAAAGGAATGATCTCAATCGAATTATGTGCTACTGAAAAACAAATTACAGATATTTTCACTAAAGCACTAAGTAGGGAGCATTTTGAGAGAAACAGTCTAGAATTAGGGGTAATTAAGATCACCTAATTGAAAAACAAAAATGGATTTTGTTTTGGCTAGAAACACTAAAATAGGTAGCTAACCAGACTAATCATTGCTCAGTATCATGACTTTACTGCCATACTCTTTTGCCATGTATTAATATAATTCCCTGGCTACTAATGATGTTTTTCTATCATTGTAAATTGAGGCAAATAAAAGACTATAACACGATGAACCTGGTTCATCGCACTCAAGAGGTACGTGATCATCACCATTTTCACGACCCAAAATCCAACACATGTTGTGATGGAGCCCAACACCGGAGTCAGGCAAGCCAACAGTTGTTTACTAGTGACATTATCCTTATTTAACATATTAACCCCACGTATTCCCACAGTTTTAAGCTTAGATCATTTAAATAAAAGAGGAAACATTAACCAACTTAAGTAAATATAGCCACAATGATCATGATCCAATATATATATATATACAGTCCCAAAATAAAGAGTCTACTATGTGCTTGCCAGGAACTAGTGTCACAAGTCAACATGTGAACAAGTAGAATATACAAAAGATGATACAAATTGTACTGCTGTCTGAGAGGAGTAGACAGAAATAAACAAAAGATAACTCCATAGCACTTCTTAGAATAGCCAAATGAGGCAGCTCACTGTGGAGTCAGATCCAACTTATATGTGAAGCTCCGGTCGGATAACCAGAAACACCAGCCTCAGAACCTGTACAATTAAGTACAAAAGTGCAGCATGAGTACATAAATATAATGTACCCAGTGAGTATCCCGCCTAACCTCGAAGAGGTAGTGACGAGAGGTTGACATGACACTCACTAAGGTCCAACAGTAATAATACAACACAGGATATAACGAAATGTAGTAGACATGTGAGACAGTAGGCAGCAGATACCTATCAAATACAGAAATCCAGGAAACTACTGAAAATAAGCAACAATGTACACTTTCCTTTTTCCCCCAAATATCTGACAAGTCAATATCAATGGAAACAGTACCAAATAGCCAAGCGCACACAACGGTAAAATAACCGGCCGGAGTCATAAGGAAATATCTAGACACTGAATAGACACAAAGTTTCCCCCGCTCGCGAACAATACCTGCGACTCGGATGCTGACACATTTATATACAATTTCCAAAAAGCTTCCCTCGATTGTGAATCATACCTGCGATTCGAGTACTGACACACTTATATACAATTACCATAAAGCTTCCCTCGATCGCGAATCATACCTGCGATTTGAGTGTGGACACACTTACACCGATTTATCATATTGCTTCCCTCGATCGTTAACCATACCTGCGATTCGAGTGCTAACTCTCATACATACATATATGTATACCAAAATATCAATAACTTAGTAGGGGATATACCTGTAACAGGGATTAATCAACTGGGAGTTGAAGTGCAACTTTCCACATTTCCATATCAATTCAAAAGCAATAGGCAGCTCAAAGAACACCCAAAGATACATATAAGGCACATAGAGACATGCTTGTGAGCCCTAAAACTACCCGACATAGCATGATAGTCGCTAAGTACGGTATCTTGTCACTTCGTACGCACGTAGACCCCAGAACAATTACACACTACATATATAACACCTATGGGGACAATTCCCTCTTACAAGGTTAGAAAGGATAATCACCTCGTGTCGAATCTACCCCGCGGATATAGGATGATCCCGAACTCCGAACTCTACACCCGAGGACTCGCAACTAGCCAAATATGGTACAATGACATCAATGCATGCTCAAAGTAGGGAAATTATCCTATTTATTCAATAATTCAACATTCTTGAAGAATTCCCAAAATCCAACCCCGGACCCGCACGCTCGAATTCTGAAAACTCACGGAGGAATCACTCACCTGAAGCCTAAGGATCGTTAATATATGATTTCTACTTGAATTTATAGCAATAAATGGGTAATTCACCAATTTCTCAAGAACCCTAAATTATTACCCAATTCTTGACTTTTCAATGATTTAGTAGTTAATTTAGCTAGAAGATCATGAATTAAACTAGTGTTGAAGTGGAATTAACTCACCTTGACAGTAGTTAGGTCATGGTGTGCTCTCCCGAAGCTCACAAGACTCTAATGGTGCAGGAAAATGAATGAACGGGGTGAAATCCCGAGTTTCAAAGAATATATACTGCCTGGCATATAGGGATTCCGCACCTGCGGTCTCGCAGGCTACTAACAAGTCCCAAATCATAATGCGGACTCGCTCGAGCCTTCGGAATGCCCAAAACAACGCTAAAACTCAAAATCACACCTCAAAACCCCAAAAACCAAACTTAGTAACTTTAAGCTTTCTAGACTTCGCTAACAACATGCCGAATCGACCTATACTCCTCGGAATGACACCAAATTTTGCAGGCAAGTCAAAAATGACATAACAGAACTATCCCCGATCTCAGAATTCTGTTCGGACCTCGATAACACAAAAACACATCCAAAACCACAATAGGAACTTCTTATTTCAATATTGGGCACTGAAATACTCCCAGGTCATCACAAACCCATTCCGAACATACGCCCAGGGTCAAAATCATAACACAAATATACCGGAGCTGACGAAACTCGATTCCGAGTTCATTTACCCAAAATGTTGACCGAAGTAAAACCTAGACTTAAAGGCCAAACTTAAGGAACCAATTATTCCACCAGTTCCCGCAAGTCATAAATCATAAAAAGCCGCTATGGGAAGTTTCATTTAGGGGAACAGGGTACGATAACGCAAAACAACCGGTCGGGTTGTTACATTCTCCACGTCTTAAACAAACGTTCGTCCTGGAACGGGTATAGAATCATACCTTAAGTGCGGAATATGTGTGGATATCATCTCCGCATGTCCTCCTCGGACTCCCAGGTCACCTCCTCAACTGGATGGCCCTTCCACTGGACCTTTACGGCAGAAACTCTCTTGGACGTCAACTGGCGATCATGTCTATCAATAATAGCAACTGGCTCCTTCTCGTAGCCCAACCTCTCATCCAACCGAATAGTGCTGAAATCAACCATGTGGGAGAAGTCAGCGTGGTACCTCCGGAGCATGGACACATGAAACACTGGATGAACTCCTGATAAACTGGGAGGCAAGGGCAGTTCATAAGCAACCTCCCCAACTAGCCTCAACACCTCGAATGGACCTATAAACCTCGGGCTTAGCTTGCCCTATCTCCCTCCATAAATGATACCTCATGTGCCCTCTGATCCGCGTAACTCTTCTGTATAGACTGTACTGTACGGAGCCTCTTCCGAATCAACTTCACTTTCTCCAAGGTATCCCTCACTAGGTTGGTGACATATAACTTAGCCTCGCCAGGCTCAAACCACCCGATAGGAGAACGACATCATCGACCATACAAAGCCTAAAATAGTGCCATCTCAATGCTGGACTGATAATATTATTGTAAGGAAACTCGGCCAAAGGCAAGAGCTGGTCCCACTGACCTCCGAAGTCAATCACACATGCCCTGAGCATGTCCTCCGATATCTGAACTGTACGCTCCAACTGACCATCAGTCTGAGAGTGAAATGTTGTGCTGAGGTCTATCTGGGTGCCCATCTCACTATGCAATGCTCTCCAGAAATGCGAGGTGAATTGAGGACCTCGATCTGATACAATATACACCGGCACACCATGCAACCGGACTATCTCCTGAATGTAGATCTGGGCAAACCTCTCACAAGTATATGTAGTAGCTACTGGAATGAAATGCGCCAATTTGGTCAATCTATCCATAATGACCCAAACTGCTTCCACCTTCCGCAAAGTCCGAGGTGACCCAACCACGAAGTCCATAGCGATGTGCTCCCATTTCCACTCAGGAATGCATCTACTGAAGTAGGCCTCCTGGCCTCTGGTGCTCATGCTTCACCTGCTGGCAATTAAGACACCTAGTCATATACTCCATAATGTCCTTCTTCATCTGCCTCCACCAGAAATGCTGCTTCAAGTCATGATACATCTTCGTAGCACCAAGATGAATAGAATACCGCGAACTGTACGCCTCATCTAGAATCCTCTCCCTCAGGCCATCAACATTAGGAACACATAAGCGGCCCTGAAGTCTCAGAACACCATCCTCGCCAATAGTAGCCTCCTTGGCCCTACCCTGAACCACTGTTTCCCGAAGCCCTGCTGCAGTATAAGCCAAACTACCCATACTCTCTGCCTTCCTGCTCAAAGCATCTGCTACCACATTTGCCTTGCCCCGGTGATAAAGAATGGTGATATCATAATCTTTCAACAACTCAAGCCATATGCGCTGCCTCAAATTAAGATCTTTCTTCTTGAACAAGTGCGGCAAGCTACGGTGGTCTGTATGAACCTCACAGGACACTCCATAAAAGTAATGCCTCTAAATCTTAAGAGAGTGAACTATCGCCGCTAACTCCAAATCGTGCACAGGGTAATTCTTCTCATGAACCTTCAGTTGGCGTGAAACATAAGCAACAACTCTCCCATCCTGCATTAATACACACCCCAAGCCAACGCGTGAAGCGTCATAATATACTGTGTACATCCCAGAATCGGACGGCAATACTAGAACTGGTGTTGAGGTCAATGTTGTCTTCAGGTTCTGAAAGCTTACCTCACACTTGACAGACCATCAAAGCGGGGCATTCTTCTAAGTCAATCTAGTCAATGGAGTTGCAATAGAATAGAAACCCTCCACAAATCGGTGATAATAGCCTGCTAGGTCTAAAAAGCTCCTGATCTATGTAGCTAAAGTAGGATGCGACCAACTCTGAACTGCCTCGATATTTTGAGGATCAACCTTGATACCCTCTCCGGATACCACATGCCCCAAAAATGCCACGGAACCCAACCAAAACTCACACTTGGAGAACTTAGCATATAGCTTTTGTTCTCGCAAATTCTGGAGCACAACTCTGAAATGCTGCTCGTGCTCCCCCAGGCTACGTGAGTAAATCAAAATGTAATTAATGAAGACAATGATAAAGGAATCAATATACGGCTTGCACACCCTATTCATCAAATACATGAATGTTGTTGGGGCATTAGTCAAGCCAAAGGACATCATTAGGAACTCGTAATGGCCATATCTGGTACGAAATGCAATCTTCGGAACATCTGAAGCCCGAATCCTCAACTGATGATACCCCGATCACAAATAAATCTTAGAAAACACACGAGCACCCTGTAATTGGTCAAACAAATCATCCATGCGCGTTAAGGGATACTTGTTCTTAATGGTCTCCCTATTCAACTGGCGGTAATCAAGACACATCCGCATAGACCCATCCTTCTTCTTCACAAATAAAACTGGAGCACCCTACAGTGATACACTTAGTATGATGAACCCTTTAGTTAACAACTCCTCAAGCTGCTCATTCAACTCTTACGGAGCCATACAGTACGGAGGAATGGATATAGGATGGGTTTCTAGAGCTAAATCAATGCAGAAATCATTATCACTGTCCGGAGGCATGCCCGGAAGATCCGAGGGAAATACATCCGCAAACTCTCGAACCACTGGCACTGAATCAATCGTCGGAGACTCGGCGGTGGTGTCCCGCGCATAAGCAAGTTAGGTTAGACAACCCTTCTCGACCATATGCCGAGCCTTCATGAATAAAATAACCCAGCTGGCTGCACTAACTGAAGAACCCCTCCACTCCAGCCTAGGCGACTCAGGCATGGCTAAAGTAACTGTTTTGGAATGTCAATCAAGCACGGCATGATAATGAGATAGCCAATCCATGCCTAGAATAACCTTAAAATCAACCATGTCGAGCAATAAAAGCTCAGCTCTGGTCTCGAACCCACAAAAGGTGATCACACAAGACCGATACACCCGGTCTACCACCATAGAATCGCCCACAGGAGTGGACACATATATAGGAGATCCCAAGGACTCACGAGAAACATCCAAAAAAGGAGCAAATAGGGCTGAAACATATGAATAATTGGATCCTGGATCAAACAATATTGAAGCCTCTCTACCACATACTGAGATAATACTTGTGATCACGGCGTCTGAGGCCACTACATATGATCTGGCCGGAACAGTATGGAACCTGGCTGGAGCACCTGAAGACTGAGCCCTACAAGACTGAAGAGGAGCAGTCTGACCTCCCCCTGACTGGCCTCCACCTCTAGGACGACCCCTGCCGACCTGTCTTCCACTTCTAGGTGGTCGGACTGCTCGTGCTGAACTCATAGGCTGATACCCCTGCTGCATTGTCTTACCCCGAAACCTGGGATATGCCCTCCTCACATGGCCCAGATCCCCGCACTCGTAACATCTCACAGGTGATATATTCTGATGTCCCGAAGAAAAAGAATCCTGAATGGCCGGAGAGCAATGTGAACCCTCAGGCATAGCACTGAAATAGGAACTGGAGGATTTCTGGCGACTGGAGTAACCACTAGGAGAACTCTGAATAGCTGGAGGACGGTAGGAGCGCTCTGGAATGGCACTGAACTTGGGCTTAACTGAAACACCTCGGGGAGGTGGTGGAGGTGCTGAATAAGAAGGCATGCTGGGCTGACCACCCCTAAAGCGACCTCTGCTCCGCTGGGGAATCCCTGAAATCTCCTGAGAACCTAGCCCTCTTATCTTGGTGACCTTTCTCCTCGACCGATAGCCCTTGATCCTGCGAGCAATCTCCACTACGAGTTGATAAGGAGCACCCATCTCCACCTCTCTAGCCATGGTGGATCTAATACCTGGATGCAACCCTGCTACAAACCTTCTCACTCTCTCAGCATCGGCGGGTAATATCATAAGTGCATGGCGTGACAGCTCTGAAAATATGGCCTCATAATCTGTCACGGACATCTGCCCCTGCTCAAACCGCCCAAACTAACCCCGCAGCTCTTCCCTCTGAGATGGTGGAAGATATCTATCCAAGAACATCTGTGTGAACTGCTCCCAAGTGACAGTAGGAGAATATGCTGGCTTGTTGAGAATATAAGACTGCCACCACCTGCGAGCTCTGCCCTCTAACTGGAATGTGGTTAAATCCACTCCATGGGACGCTAGGATCCCAATGTTGTGCAGTCTATCCCTGCACCTATCAATGAAGTCCTGGGCATACTCACCTTTCTCACCCCCGAAGACTGGAGGGAGCAATCGAGTCCATCTGTCTAACATCTTCTACTCATTGCCATCCGCAGCTGATTTGGGCTCCAACACTGCTATTACAAGCTGGGTACCACCCATGGGCAGTGTACCCGGGGTGTGATGTGCTGCAGCTCCCTGTCCTGCGGCCTAGGTGATAGGGGTCTGGACTCCCCCTCCCGCCTGTGAAGTGGCAGGATCTGCTGGAAATAAACCAGCCTGGGACTGGTGTCCATGAATCTCATCATACGGCCCATAGCCTCCTGGAAGCCTGGAGCTATCATGAAGTTCGCTGGAGCAAGATCTACTGGAGGAACCTCGTCCTGGTCCTCTAAGATAGGATCCTCCGGTGGTGCAACTGAAATAGCTCTGGGACGCCCTCGTCCCCTACCTCAGGCCGGTGTTCTTCCCCTGCCTCTACCACGACCTCAGGCAGCGAGGATTGCGGCATCTCCCGGATCAGGAACATCGGATGCGCGCGTCCTCACTATCTGTGAGAGAATAGAAGAATTAGTTTAAGTACATCACCGATTGCACGATAGAATATAAATAAAGAGAGTTTTCCTAACACCCTGTAGCCTCCTGAAGATAAGTACAGATGTCTATGTACTGATCCACTAGACTCTACTGGGTCTGACCGTGATTCGTGAGACTTACGTGAACCTAGTGCTCTTATACCATGTTTTCACGACCCAAAATCCAACACAGGTCGTGATGGCGCAACACCAGAGTCAGGCAAGCCAACAATTGTTTACTAGTGAGATTATCCTTATTTAACATACCAACCCTACATATTCCATAGTTTTAAGCTTAGATCATTTAAATAAAAGCGGAAACATTAACAAACTTAAGTAAATACAGCCACAATGATCATGATCCAATATATATACAGTCCTAACATAAAGAGTCTACTATGTGCGTCCCAGGAACTAGTGTCACAAGTCAACAGGCGAACTAGTAGAATATACAAAAGATGATACAAATTGTACTGTTGTCTGAGAGGAGTATACAAAAATAAACAAAAGATAACTCCATAGCACTGTTGAGAATCGCCAAAGGAGGCAGCTCACCATAGAGTCAGGTCCAAAATATATGTCAAACTCCGGTCGGATAACCAGAAACACCAGCCTCAGAAAATTAAGTAAAGAAATGCAACATGAGTACATAAATATATGTACCCAGTGAGTATCCCGCCTAACCTCGAAGATTCAGTGACGAGAGGTCGACATGACACTCAATAAGGTCCAACGGTAATAATATAAAACAGGATATAACGAAATGCAGTAGACATGTGAGACAGTAGGAAGCAGATACCTATCAAATACAGAAATCCAGGAAACTTCTGAAAAATAAGCAATAATGTACACTTTCCTTATTCCCCGCAAATATTTGTCAAGTTAATATCAATAGAAATAGTACCAAATAGCCAAGCACACACAAGGTTAAGACAACCAGCCAGAGTCATAAGGAAATATCTAGACACTGAATAGACGTAAAGCTTCGCCCGCTCGTGAATCATACTTGTGAATCGGATGTTGACACATTTATATACAATTTCCATAAAGCTTCCCTCGATCGCGAATCATACATGCCATTCGAGTGCTGACACACTTATATACAATTACCATAAAGCCTCATTTGATCATGAATCATACCTGCGATTCGAGTGCTGACACACTTATACCGATTTATCATAAACCTTCCCTCGATCGCGAATCATACCTGTGATTTGAGTGATGACTCTGATACGTACATATATATATACCGAAATATTAATAACTCAGTAGGGGATATACCTGTAACAGGGACTAATCAACTGGGAGTTCAAGTATAACTTTCCACATTTCCGTATCAATTCAAAAGCAATAGGCATCTCAAAGAACACCCAAAGATACATATAAGGCACATAGATACATGCTTGTGAGCCCTAAAACTACCCGACATAGCATGATAGTCAATACGTACGGACTCTCGTCAATTAGTACGCACGTCGCCCACAAAATAATTACACACAGCATATATAACACCTATGGGGACAATTCCCTCTTACAAGGTAAGAAAGGAGACTCATCTCGTGTCGAATCTACCCCGTGGACCAAGGATGCGCCTGAACTCTGAACTCTACACCCAAGGACTCGCAACTAGCCAAATATGGTATAATGACATCAATGCATGCTCAAAGTAGGGAAACTATCCTATTTACTTAATAATTCAACATTCTTAAATAATTCCCAATATCCAACCCTAGGCCCGCATGCTCGAATTCAGAAAACTCACGGAGGAATCGCTCACTCGAAGCCTAAGGATCGTTAATATATGATTTCTACTTTAATTTATAGCAATGAATGGGTAATTCACCAATTTCTCAAGAACCCTAAATTATTACCCAATTTGACTTTTCAATGATTTAGTAGTTAATTTAGCTAGAAGATCATGAATTAAACTAGTGTTGAAGTGGAATTAACTCACCTTGACAGTAGTTAGGTCGTTTTGTGGTCTCCCCAAGCTCACAAGACTCTACTGGTGGAGGAAAATGATTGAATGGGGTGAAATCCCGAGTTTCAAAGAATATATACTGCTTGGCCTATAGGGATTCCGCACCTGCGGCTCGGGGACCGAACCTGCGGTCTCGCGCCTGCAAGTTGGGGCTCGCACCTGCGGAACTGGACGGGAAGGGCTGGGTTCGCACCTGCGGAGGGATGGCTGCACCAGCGGTTCCGCTCCTGCGGACTTTTTTCCACACCTGCGAGAAAGGGGGACTTCACGTGGGGTCGCACCTGTGACTGGGCAACCGCACCTACGGTCACACCAGATCAGGTGCACCAGCAGCTATTTTAGCTGGTTTTTAGCCCCCTTGGGTGCCCAGGAGGACCCTGGGCCCACCCGAGCCCTCGTCAAAATATACCAACAAGTCCCAAATCATAATACGGACTCACTCGAGCCTTCGGAACACCCAAAACAACGCTAAAACTCAAAATCACACCTCAAAACCCCAAGAACCAAACTTAGGAAGTTTATGTTTTCTAGACTTCGCTAACAACGCGCCGAACCGATCCATAATACTCGAAATGACACCAAATTTTGCAGGCAAGTCATAAATGACATAGCGGAAATGTCCCCAGTCTCGAAATTCCGTTCGGACCTCGATATCACAAAAACTAGTCCAAAACCACAATAGGAACTTAAGGAACTTCTTATTTAAATATTGGGCGCCAAAACGCTCCCGGGTCATCAGAAACCCATTCCGAACATACACGCAGGGCCAAGATCATCACACGAAGCTACCGGAACCGACGAAACTCGATTCCGATGTCGTTTACCCAAAATGTTAACCGAAGTCAAACCTGGCGTTAAAGGCCAACCTTAAGGAACCAATTGTTCCTGTAGTACTCTAAACACCTCCGAATCTCGGACAACCAGTTCCCGCAAGTCATAAATCATAAAAATACGCTATGGGAAGTTTCATTTAAGGGAACGAGTCCGATAACGCAAAACAACCCATCGGGTCATTACAACCATACACTTATTAAAATAATTATAGTCACACATGAGCAGGATTCTATCTATATTTGGTTCATTTCAAATTATTAGTACTTATCCCAAAATGAACGCGTTTCAAGGAATCCCATTGAACATTAACTAGCCTAGATTTAGGGAGCCATAACCGTCTAAACACTGACACTCCTGCAGCGATTAGACTCCCACTTGACCAATAATTATGCCTGTTGTACAATTAATTACCACATATTTAAAAGGCCATCATTACCTCCCCTCTTAAAAAGCATAATTGTCGAACCAAGTTCATCATTCCTCTCATACCAAAGGGATCAACATTCTACTCACCCCAAATCTTGATAGCAATGTCTTACTCACCACCCCCTGGTGCATCTTCATCAACCACCCCTGATTACTGGGTCGGTCTTGACGACACTGGTTCTAATTCTCCATCGATACACAGCTCACATTCTCCAACCAGGTCTTCGACCCCCCAAAACCCTCCAGTTCCTGAACCTATCTCTGAACCGACTCCTTCACCCAAATCAATCCCAGCCGCTACACCTAGCCCTACTCTAGCCACCAGAAAATGTAGAGTAAAGATATTGGCCAGGAAAACAGTTGCCTCTGGTTCTCATTCCAGAAAATTAAATGAGATACTTCAAGCCAGCAAGGTCCAAGACTCTGAATCTTCCATTGAGTCCTTCAAATTTGCAAATGAGGATAAAGCATCGGGTTCATCTGACACTGAAAAGGGAAATCTTAAAGTTGGGTCTGCAACTGAAATGGCTGAAAACAGGTTTATCTTTATTGGGTTGATAGTGGATGTAGAGGTACCAGATAGGCGAAGAATAATTGGGAAAAATATAAACATTGAGAGAGAGGGAGAAAGGAGTTCGGAAAGGGGATCTGGGAAGGAAGGTGCACTCTGGCTATTGGTGGTCCCGCTCCTGTGATTATTGAGGAAGGAGTCAATTTTTTAGGGGGAAGAAATTTTGGGGAAGCAGCAGCAGGTCTGGAAAGCCTACAACAAGCAGTAGATGAACCCGGTTCATCTATTGAGGAAACCTTGGCTGAGTTGATGAAAAAATTGGGTGAGTCCTACAATATAAAAAAAAAGATAACTCCAAAATCCAAGAAAGCTAATACCCCGGTTCCAACCAAGAAGAGGAAAGCTTCATCATCTGCTGATGCTCCTGCCCCAAAAAGTCGTGCTACTAGAAGCACTGTTAGGAAAGGAGAAGAAAAATTGGGAAAAGCCCTGAAAGAGAGTAAGAAGAAGAAGTTTACCAAGGGAAAGGAAAAAGTTGGAGAGCATGTTGAGGCAGTTCATGTTGATGACGATGAGATGGACCTGGTCCATCAGGAGGAGCAACAAGCACCAGTTGAGGTTGAGACACCAAAACCCAAGAAAGCTAAGGCTTCTTCCAAGAAGTCAGCATCTGTGTCTGCCACGCCCTCAACAATTGCAAAGAGGACCAGGTTTGAGTCAAAGAAAGTAATGATTGTTGAAGATGACGAATGGAGTGGAGAAGAAGTGGAAGTGTCTGGTAAGGAGACTAACAAACTCACAATGTTCAGAAAGTGTACTATCTTGAAGGGGAAGTTGTTTCGAGACCTTGAGGAGTCAGGGATGATTTTCCTTATGGATACCCTGGATGTGCAAGGGTTGAAGGACATGGTTCTTCACCTTGAGGGAAGGCTGGGTAGGAATGAGTTGGTTGAATTTATGGCCAACGCAGTTGTCAAAGATGGCAGGATATCCTCCAAGGTTCAAGGAGTTGAGATTTTGTTTGATGCAAAGGAGTTGGGGGAAGTGCTGCATATCCCTTCAGATGGTTATGATGATTATACTAGGCAAAGATGGCCTAATCTGGATGGTTCTCCCTCAGCTCTTCAAATCACCAGGTTTTTCTATGAGAATGAGCAAGAACTTGAGCCCAGGGAAGTGTTTAAGAGTGGGATGAGGCCTCAGCACAAACTGTTCTTCGAGTTTGTGATAAAATTTCTGCTACCTAGGCAAGAGCGAAGGCATATTTCCAGCTACATGGATCAATTGTCTTGCCTTCATCATCCAGCTCTTGGACAGGGTTGTGAATGGAGCCAAGGCACATTCTATACCTTATGGATTTATCCTGACTGTTGTGCTTGCTCAATTCAAGGTTCTAGTGAAGAAAGCTGAAATGGCTACTGCTAAGGACTACATTGGGAAGAATACGCTGCTGAGTTATGACTATATTGTTAATATTCCTGAGGATGAACCTGGTTCATCTGGGAAACTGCCTGTTAATAGCAAGGTTAGGACACTTGTGCAGGAAGGTGAGATCAAGGTGGCGGAGATCCTTCGTTTGAAATCTCGCCCTATTAAGGTTGAAGCTGAGGGGGATGCTCTCAAAGCTGAATTAGCCAAAGAAAGCGAGAAGAATGAGGGTGTTCTTCATCAAATTCTCTCCTTTCTTCAAGCCAAGACCACAACCTCCTATGCCCCTTCCCAGCCTTAGGAGTCCAGTGCCTCCAAAAAACAACCCCTCTATGACCCAGTTTGGGATTGTCTACATTCTGTTCTGCATTTTGTTTTTTGTTTTGCTCATGGTTGCGACTGTTTTTAATACTTTTGTGTATGGTCCCCTGATCTGCTATCTAATCAATGAATTTTGCTGTTTGTTTCTTAATAGCTTACATTTGATTGGTTTCCTTTGATGATTAATTCATGATTTACAACTGCAGTTGCCTCAGTGGCCATGAGTAATTGTTAATACTTCTGGTAAGTTTATCATTTTGTAACTTTTTGATGATGCCAAAAGGGGGAAGATATGTGCTTTTCAAAATTTCAATGCTTTTTGTGATATTTATAACCTAATGAACCTGGTCTCTCTATGGTGAATGCTTAAATCTAAAAAAAGTGTCTATGTTGGATTGAAGTATGTACAGGGTTAAGCACAGAGTTTGTCATCATCAAAAAGGGGGAATTTGTTTAATCAAGTCACTGCATGGCTTTGAAGATTGAAAAATGCCAACCCAGTTGAACTAGGTCCATTAGGGAAAAATAGTCAAACAGACCCATTGGCACGAGAAGCGTCCATGCACAGGAGATAAACATTATCTATGAACTAAGAGGTTATCTTGAACTAAGAGGTTATATCCTAAGCAAAAAGGTTACAAATTGATAAGAAGATGGAGTTCGATTTCAGGTAGGACAGAATCAAGATCAAGAAAGTTGAGATAAACACAAACTCTTCCACCAAGGAAGAGTTGCATTAGAACTGAACAACAACGTCTCAACTACTGACTCTATAAAATGTTGAAGCATTCCTGCTGAAGAATTCACACACAAACACAGAAGTGAAACAAGAACTGAAAGCAAAATTACCAAGCACTTTTGCAAGCAGAATCCTTGTGCGATACAAAAGCTACTTGAACCAACTAGAAGAACCAGTTTCATCTTTTGTCTTTTGAGTCTAGTTGTTTGTAATAGCTAATTACATATTGTATCTTTCAGCTTTATCTAGAAGCAATTTTAATAGGTACACACAGTTCAAGTTAGAGTTAACTTGAAGTTTGTTTCAAATAGCTAGAAGCTAGTTTGCCACAAAGGGATTAGAGTTAATCCTTAGGTTTACAAAAGATTTTATTTTGTAAATGATGTTTGGCTCATTGATATAGTGAAGAGCATGGGAAAATCCTACTGGGAAGTAGGTCTTGGTTTTTTCACCTTTTGTGCCAGGTGTTTTCCACGTAAAAATTGTTGTGTTCTTTAAATTTTGCAATTACTTTTCCGCAAACTGTAGAAGTTGGAACACCAAGAAGAACCAGGTTCTTCTATAGAGACTGCACTCGAAAATTGGACACCACACAAATCAATATGTTGGTTTCAATATTTGGAAATAGTGCAGAGTTTTAAATACGAAATTAGTGGAAATTTCGTAGTTAATCTGAAAAAAACTAGCAACCCAATTCTTAGTAAAATGACCATAAAACTCCTCATACGATGTCCAAATTCGACGATTCTTTTTTCTATGGCTCCGTAATTACGATACGGATCTATTTCTTCACTATGAAAAGATTTTGGAGCTCATTTGTTTAATTTAGTATCATTTATGCTTGAAGAAAGTACGTCGAAACATAAAAAGACGAGCGCAACATAACCCAAACCTATCCGAAACTCACCCGAGACCCTCGAAACCCGGTCCGGACATACCAACAAGTTCCATAAATAACATGAACCTACGCGAGGCCTCAAATCACACATAACAACATCAAAACGATGAGTCGCACCCCAAATCAAACTTAATGAAATTTTCTAAACCTTCAAATTCCAATATTTGCCAATTAGTGTCGAATCTTTCTAGAAATATTCAATTGCAAATTTGGGCATACGCCCATACTCCCTAGTTCAAAATTACCATCTGGACCTAACGGAACCATCAAAACTCCAATCCTAGATCAAATGTTAAAAAGTCCAACTTGGTCAACTCTTCCAACTTAAGTCTTCCATATCGATTATTTACAACCTGAAAACCAAAACCAACAATTCAAAAAATTCATAATACATCATACGGAGATACTCATGTCCATAAACTACCGAGCGAAGTGAAAATACTCAAACTGGCCGGTGGGTCGTTACATAGTCAACCTTCGCAAATGCGAAGTCAAACCGGATAGTCAACCTTCGCAAATGTGAAGTCTTTATCGCAAATGAGAAAGTCAACAGTCAAGTCATAGTTTGCAAATGCGAACACAGCTTCGCAAATGCGAGGATCATACTTCAGTTTTGGGTACATCTGTAATTTCACATTTTTTGGCCTCAAAATCATTTAATACACGACCTACCTCATTTGTAAAATATCTTTTGGCATATCTTTTGACATCTTTGGAAGACATTGACTAGAGAAGATAAGTTTTAAAGCTAGGCTTCTTGCACACACACTTGGATCTTGAAGATTTGAAGTTTTTGATTGAGAATTTCTTACTCATTTATGCTCATTTCTTTATTTTATTGTTTTGTATTATATATATAAGTGTATAGTATTTTTTTCCAACACTTGAATCTTGTTTATGGAAATATTCATATTTAAAGTGTGGATTAAATATCTTCTTGTGCTTATGTATTGAATGATTTCTATTTATTATGAAGTGAGTTATTGTTTCTTTAATTATTCTTGTTCTTTAATGTTTCCAAAGGGTAATAACCCTAGGACTTGCCCATTAACTTCAAATTAATTTTGGGAAAGATAATTTGGGGTTGGGAAAGATTAATTAACAAGAACTTGAGGCTCTAACCCTCACTTTATAGATTCTACCTAGGGATAGGATTGAACTACGTATAGCCATATTCGGGTGTGCTTAATCTCTTAATTATTTTAGGGATATTTCAATTAGGAAGTCTTGTTAGTTTTCGGAAGAAGCTAATTTAGAATTATTACCTGAGGCTAATTAACATAAACTCGCTCATATTTGCAAAAATCGTGAAATACAATGGATCGTTACTTGAGTGTAATTCCCAATGCATCCATGTTTGTAGCCATTGATCATTTTATTTTCTTTCTAGTCAAGTTAGGCTCTTAAATCACTACATTTGACCTTATATCGGAGATATGTTGGTTTCAATATTTGGAAATAGGGCAAATTTTTAAATACAAAATTAGTGGCAATTTCGTAACTAATCTGGAAAAAACTGGCAGCCCAATTCTTAGTAAAATGAACATAAACTTCTCATACGATGTCCAAATTCGACGATTCTTTTTTCTATGGCTCCATAATTACGATACAGATCTAATTCTTCGATATGAACAGAATTTGGAGCTCATTTGTTTAATGTAGTATCATTTATGCTTGAAGAAACGACGTCAAAACATAAAAAGATGAGCGCAACACAACTCAAACCTATCTGAAACTCACCCGAGCCCCTCGGGACCCGGTCCGAACATACCAACAAGTTTCATAAAGAACACGAACCAAGTGAGGCCTCAAATCACGCATAACAACATCAAAAAGATGGATCACACCCTAAATCAAACTTAATGAACTTTTCTAAACCTTCAAATTCCAATTTTTACCAATTAGTGCCGAATCTTTCTAGAAATATCCAATTGCTAATTCGGGCATACGCCCATACTCCCTAGTTCAAAATTACAATCCGGACCTAACGGAACCATCAAAACTCCAATCCGAGGTCAAATGCTAAAAAGTCCAACTTGGTCAACTCTTCTAACTTAAAGCTTCCAAATCGATTATTTACAACCTGAAAATCAAACTTGAGGATTCACAAAATTTATAATACATCATACAGGGCTACTCATGTCCAAAACTACCGAGCGAAGTGAAAATACTCAAACCGTCCGGTCGGGTCGTTACATAGTCAATTGTCGCAAATGCAAAGTCAAACCAGATAGTTAACCTTCGCAAATGTGAAGTCTTTATCGCAAATGCGAAAGTCAACAGTCAAGTCATAGTTCGCAAACGCGAACACAACTTCGCAAATGCAAAGATCGTGCTTCAGTTCTGGGTACATCTGTAATTTCACATTTTTTTGCCCCAAAATCATTTAATACACGACCTACCTCATTTGTAAAATATCTTTTGGCATATCTTTTGACATCTTTGGAAGACATTGACTAGAGAAGACAAGTTTTAGAGCTAGGGTTCTTGCACACACACTTGGATCTTGAAGATTTGAAGCTTTTGATTGAGAATTTCTTACTCATTTATGCTCATTTCTTTATTTTATTGTTTTGTATTATATATCTAAGTGTATAGTATATTTTTCCAACACTTGAATCTTGTTTATGGAGATATTCATATTTAAAGTGTGGATTAAATATCTTCTTGTGCTTATGTATTGAATAATTTCTATTTATTATGAAGTGAGTTATTGTTTCTTTAATTATTCTTGTTCTTTAATGTTTCCAAAGGGTAATAACCCTAGGACTTGCCCATTAACTTCAAATTAATTTTAGGAAAGATAATTTGGGGTTGGGAAAGATTAATTAACAAGAACTTGAGGCTTTAACCCTCACTTTATAGATTCTACCTAGGGATAGGATTAACTACGTATAGCCATATTCGGGTGTCCTTAATCTCTTAATTATTTTAGGGATATTTCAATTAGGAAGTCTTGTTAGTTTTCGGAAGAAGCTAATATAAACCTAAGGCTAATTAACATAAACTCACTCATATTTGCAAAATCATAAAATACATTGGATCGTTATTTGAGAGTAATTCCCAATTCATCCATGTTTCTAGCCATTGATCATTTTATTTTCTTTCTAGGTTCGTTTAAATTTTCGCAATTAGTTATAAATATTTTCTCAAAGCCTTTCTAAGTGTTTGGCTTAGCATAATAAGTGATAATGCTCTTACACGCCTAATCTGCTACATATTGTTCTCTGTGGGATTCGACCCCGACTCATAATAGGATAAATTATATTGCATGCGACCGTTTCCATTTACTTTTTAGTAGTGGATTTAGACGTTATCAAAATTGGCGCCATTGTCGGGGAACATTTTGACGTATTTAGGTTTTTTGAGAAGTAAGCGTAAGTGCTTTGGTCCAAACTTGTGAATATTTGTGTAATTATTTTTTTTATCTCTATCTTCTTATTTGTTTCTTGATTATTTTCTTAATTTAGAAAAATGACATCACATAATGAAAATTGGTCGGATAGTAATTGTTCATACTTTGATGACCCTTATCCTTATTGTGGAGGACCACGCTCGTGGAAAAATTATTTAAATTCTCCCGAGGGGGATTGTGCGCACCATCTCAAACCTATGAGTGGAGTATTTGTGATAAGTGTGGTCGTCAAAATGGTCATTGGGATTATTGTGATTATTTGTCCTTCCCTTCCCCAATCCCCAGCTATGATGGTTCTACTTTTTGTGATGAAAATTTCAGGGATATGGAAGAGGAAGAAATTGAGCATGGTCAAAATCAAGAGTTCAAGCTCATGTTAGAATGCCTACTTGATGGAGGAAACAAAGAGAAAAATGCCTTGGAGGAGCTTTTGGAAAATAGCCTCCAAAATGATTTGGTGCTTGAATGGTTGCACTTACAAATGGGAGAAATGCTTGAAGCTATAGAGGTCCAAAAAGCTTCGGAAGTGACTGCTAGCCAAGAACCTTACTTAGAGGTTGAAGCCGAAAATCCTTCTTTGGCACTTGATCAAAATCAAGAAGAACTCTCAAATTCTCAAAATGAGAGGATGATGCTCATGTTGGTGGTCATTCTTCAAAATGAGGAGAAGCACAACTTGGCACTTAAGGACTTGAAACAAGTCTTGACTCAAAATGACGAGAATATCCCCACTCTGAAAGATTGTATGAAAATATTGGTTGAGGCTCACTGTTCCCACGAACTTAAGAGTGTGGAAAGAAGTCAATAAGAGTCCAACTTCAAGGAAGAAAGTGAGCTTTATTTTGAGGAATCAAGAAATGAACATCTACCAACCGACTCCATGCTTGTTAGTGATGCCGAGAAAAATATAGATTAGAGTCAACCGGTGTAATTGAAAATTTGGTTGAGATTGACTCTAGTCCGGGGGAAAAAGAGAATGTCAAAATTCAGGAAAAATTACAATTTGAAGGCTTGAGGTCGCATTCCAAGCATTTTTCAACTTTAGAATTGCATGATGATATGGGAATTGAGCCGTGGAAATCCATATGGAAGTGAAAAGAAGAAAAATAAAATCCATACATTTGGCAATTTGCATATTCAAGAAGGCAAAATGACATTCCTCACAAGAAAGCCAAGAAATGAAAAATGAAGAAATTTATGCATGGCTTGATAATTTACTTACCACCTCATGTTTCTCATGGTCATAATATTGATTCCAAGTTAGGTGCCCAATTTATATCGTCCAAGTGGCGATAAAAGTGATAAAGTTGATCTGCACTCACGACATTAAATGTTGCGCTTGGTGGGAGGCAACCCATCGTTTTCAAAAATTTTGGTCATTTTTGAAATTTTCTTTGACTAATCTGCCAAGTTTTAGAATTTTTGGAGTTGATTTGAGCAAGTCGGGGTGGCCAGAGAGCCAAAACCAGTAGCTGCTGAAATTATACAAGCTCATTGTTCGCATTAGCGAACAAAGGTTTGCATTTGCAAACTTTGACCCATCGCAAAATCCAGGACTAGGTCGCATTTGCTACCACTGATGCATTTTAAAGTTTTCAATTGCGAAGAAGGGGTCGTAAATGCGACATCATGGGCCTTATACATGTAACTGTATTCCATTTTGAATAAAAGTAAAAAAACAAAAAAAAATTGGGCTCTCAAACATGCGTCTTTCTCACTCTCCTAACTCTCAAGTTCCACCATTTTCACTCTTAATTGCAACCATCAAGGTATGAAGGCTTAATCTTTGTGCTCTTTATGTTCTATAGCATCTTCTTCTTATTTTTCTCTCCTTTATTTCTCAAAATCTAGGTTTCAAACGGGTCCTTTCTTTTGGCATAAATTGTTTAAAAAAATTCTCAAATCATGTGTTAATTTCTGGGTGAGTTTGGTTGAGAGTGTGAGCTTATTTCTTTGCTCAAAAAAATAGGGAAGTATGAGTATCCATAGCTTTGCTAAAATAAAAGTGATTTTGTATGCTTACTGTAACGACCAAAATCGATGGGCCGCAATGGACACCTGGTACCTTACTTAACCGTGTACCTACGTAGTGTATCTTTCGTATCATACTATCATAGGTAAAGGTGTCTGAGAGGCTGTTGTGAGATAAACAAAATAAAACATGGGGAAATACTCGACATTGGACGACCAAACATGTAATCAAAACTTATACATATGACGTACGGGACTATAAGCCGACATGATTCTTTATATACTAAACACATAGGCTGACAAGGTCATACAAGTATCCATATACATGACATATGTCTACAAGCCTCTAAGAATACATAATATCAAAAAGGTCGGGACAGGGCCCCGCCATACCAATCAATACATGTACTAATCATACTGACCAAAGAATACATAATATCATGTACTAATCATACTGACCAAAGAATACATGTACTAATCATACATGACATATGTCTACAAGCCTCTAAGAATACATAATATCAAAAAGGTCGGGACAGGGCCCCGCCATACCAATCAATACATGTACTAATCATACTGACCAAAGAATACATAATATCATGTACTAATCATACTGACCAAAGAATACATGTACTAATCATACATGACATATGTCTACAAGCCTCTAAGAATACATAATATCAAAAAGGTCGGGACAGGGCCCCGCCATACCAATCAATACATGTACTAATCATACTGACCAAAGAAGAAACTCCGGAGCAAATGGAGCGCACCAACACCTTCCGCTGAGCTGATAGCCTTTTCGGAAGACTCTCAACCTGTCTATCGGGACCTGCGGGCATAAAACACAGTGTCCCCAAGAAAAAGGGACGTCAATACAAATAATGTACCGAGTATGTAAGGAATGAAAATCAGTAAATAATAGACATGAGAGAAACATGGAGTAAAAGACTCGACATGTAAGTCTGGATAACACTGGAAATCATGAAATACTTATAGTGTCATGCATATACGTATGAATGCCATGTCGTGCATAGGTACATGTGCTCATAACATCATCAAGCGTCTGGGGGTATCCCATCATATCGTCTCAGCCACTATGGGCAAAACCATCAACGTATACCAGTTGGTCAGGTAGTGGTGCATATATAATTCCATAACCTTTTCCCATATCCATATACATATATATATACATATAATGTCATCTGGTCATGGGTCAATGTACATGTATAAATGAATGCAATGCATGAGAAGTACGTCAATAAAATCTTTTGGAATGTCATAAGACCATTATGCCTCTAATTAATACCATGAAATAAATTTTATCAACTTATGTATTTTCTGAGACTCATGAACAGACGATAGAATAATAAGACATATGGGGAATCAAGAATATAAGAATCTCTAGCATTTTTATGAATAGAGTTATTTATGAAAGTTGTGCATTTCCTTGTTTCGTTTGTGTCGTATAGATCATGCCAAAAGGAAAGAACGGATAACCTTAACATACCGAAGCCTATTCTCTTGACAATCCTTCCAATACCCGTCAAATTCGACAAAACATGTAACGGCGGATCAAAGTAGGGAAAAATCCGTATGATGTTCTTGAAAAAGATTATAATGGGCTCCCTTAAAATTAAAATTCCCGTTGCTATTACATAGTATAACTGTCACGACCCCAAATCCTAAATCGTCCGTGATGGAGCCTATCGTGGAACTAGGCTAGCAAACAATCGCATAATTACAGTTTCTTTCTAAAATCCCAACCAATTCCAACGTTTCATAAAGTATATAGAATTACTGAATTCATTAGGAAAAATGAACAACTAAATAGTCTAAACCATCCCAAAATCTGGAGTCAACAGGTCATGAGCATCTAAGAATTTTACCAACAAGTCTACTATTATATTACAATATTACCAAACAAATAGCTAGATACAACAAAAGAAGGGAAAACAGAGATGTTGCGGACAATGAACAGCTACCTCTATATCCCGAACTCTGGCTCCACGCGGAATAGATGGCTAATGCTCGGTATCTACACCCGAATCTGTACACAGGGGTGCAGTGAGTAATGTGAGTACGCCAACTCAGTAATAATGAGAATAAATCCAGTCTAAGCGGCAAGAAACACATAAAACTCAATATCATTAGTTCACAATATGCACATCCTTTCTTTCCAACAGTGTATACAGAGATATATGAAATCATCATGCCTTAAAACCAACTTCAGGAAAATCATTTGAAAAAAATGGGGTTTCCCAACAAATTCAGAAATAAAAATAACTAAAAGATTTAGTGTAAAAATGAGATAAATCATAAGTAGACCCTCGGGCAGAAACATGAATCATAAATCGCCCCTCGGGCAGAACATGACTCAGCACCTCACAGCCACTCGGTATCAGCCCCTCGGGCAACCTCACTATCACCCATTCCCCCAATCACTTATCATTCGGCACTCGGCACCTTAGTAGGTACCTGCGCTCACTGCGGGTGTCTACAGACTCCGGAGGGGCTCCTCCAGCCCAAGCGCTAATATCAAGCCACCTCGTGGCATATCATATCCTCACAATCACGCCCTCAGCCTCACTCAGTATGAAACTCTCAAAAGCCCCTCGGGCGTATCAGTAAAATGGGGTACTCGACACAAAACATCATTTTATATCTCAAAATAGTGTAAGTAAAGTTGAGTTTCGAAATCAGTTAAACATAACATGACTGAGTGTAAATCATAAATCAACACAGTGAGGAAAATAGCAGTAAAAAGCCCCCAATGGGTCTAAAAAAGTCGGCACGAGGCCCCAAACTTGGCTTATTAGCCCAAATATAGCAATAGTTTTAGAACGCAATTTAACATATGATTTAAAGTAAAATACGCAACTCAATAGTTGTCGCGGAGAGGACCACGTTCAATCCAAAAATCAGCGCGCGCCACATACTCGTCATCCGATATGTGCGCCATTCGAAAAACAGTGAGAAATATGAAGTCCGGGGTTTCATACCCTCAGGACAAGATTTATAGCCATTACTTACCTCTACCGGGCCACAATAGTAATCCGCGATGCTCTTGCCCCTCAAATCAGCTCCCGATTGCTCCGAATATACCCAAAACTTGATTAACATCATCAATATACGCTAAAGGAACGAAACCCAATCGAAAACTATCAATTTAGACACAAAATTTCGAATTCAGCCAAACCTGAGCCCGGAGCCCACGTCTCGAAATCCGATAAAAATTACATCACAGGAACCCTTATCCTCCCACGAGTCCGTACATACCAAGAACATCAAAATCGGACCACAATTGCCCACTCAAATTACCAACATAAATTTTCAAATCTTTCCTCCCATTTTTCCCAATTCTCTACTTAATTTCTCAAATTGCATGGTGAATAATCGAGACAAATTCATGAAATTAAACCAAAAATGATTGAAGAACACTTACCACAAGAATCCCACTGAAAATATTGTCTAAAATATCCTTCTATCGAGCTCTCAAATAGCAAAAGGAGTTTTGGCCAAGAACCCCGAAATTAGAACTTAAAATGTCTGCCCAGACTTTTACAATGTGCGATCGCGGAAGAAGGCACGCGATCGCAATAAACAAAATGCTTCCCAACCAAACTAACCATATGCGATCGCAGAAACACGTATGCGATCGTGGAAGACAAATCCTCAAAGCAATGCAATCGCGACCAGCTCTATGCGATCGCATAGAGCAACTCCATCACCTCATTGCACACGTGCCCACACAGTGCGATCGCAACAAGCCTCACGCGACCGCACTATTCTGCCTCCTCCCACTACGCGATCGTGGACCATACATTGTGATCGCATAACATAATTTTTGTTGCCTCACTAACCAACACTATGCGATCGCAGCCTCACCATTGCGATCGCATGGAAACTAGATCAAGAAATCACAGTAGCAACAGCACTCCTTTTAAGGCCAAACACACTCTGTTAACCACCCGAAACACACCCGAGGCCCCCGGGACCTCAACCAATCCTACCATCACACCCCATAACATCATTCAAACTTATTCGAGCCTTCGAAACTCCAAACACAACATGAAAACACCAAAATTACATCAAATTCAAGCCTATGAACTTTGCAACTTCTAAATTTTGCCAATGATGCCGAAAAAAACCAAAACACATCTGATTGACCTGAAATTTTGCACACATATCCAAAATAACATTACGAACCTGCTCCAACTTCTGGAATTCCATTCCGACCTCGATAGCCTATTTTTCACTGCCTACCGAAAATCGCCAAAAACCAACTTTTGCCAATTCAAGCCTAATTCTTACTCCGGACATCAAAACTTCATTGTGAACACACTTCTAAGTCCCCAATCACCTAAGGAAGCTATCCGAGCCATAAAATTTACATTCCGATGTCGTTTACCAATAAGTTGACTTTGGCACTATTGAACCAAGTTAAGAGACTAAGTGTCTAATTTCTCACCACGACCACTCCGAACCCGAACCAACCGACCCAACACACATAAATGAAGCTAAACCACATATAATGAAGCAGATTGGGGGGGAATGGGGCTAAACTCTCAGAATGACCGGTCGGGTCGTTACATCCTCCCCCACTTGAACATACGTTCGTCCTCGAACGTGCCAAAAGTTGATCTCCAACACCATCAAACTGCCACGTAGCCTACCATGCACATACCCGGGGGCGATCCCACATCACCCTATACCATATAGGTCCAATAGCACAACACCGTTGAAATTTCGAAATCCAATCCTGACATATAAACCTTAGAACCAAATTCCCACTTCTGAAATAATATACAAGATCAAAATTCTACAACTATAAACTGAACAAGTCTGAACATGCTGGATCAAGCCATATCCGTAACCCAAGATGCAATCAGACAATATACCGCATGACTCAAACACTCGTGGCGATAACTCCTAATCAACATAGCTACTCAATACAACTCAATGTCGGTACATAACCTCTTATCAAGAAATGCCTCGCTCTAACACTTTCATATATTGCAGAAGAGGAAAGAAACACGTAGAAACTAACAACCATTCGTCCGATCAGTCAGACATGAAGCTCCCCCTTTCCAAACAGGAATTATAGTAGATTTCTAAGCTGACTCCCGACATTTGTCCTTCCAACTATGTTGTAGACAATTCTGAAAATATTCATTCTAGGTCCAATGACCTTTTCTCATCCAACACGACCACTCTGATGACATGACAAATCGATACAATTCGAAGCCAAAACCTGTGCAACTCGTGCACTTAATAGCAACATCCCAATGTAATCAAATTATATAAAAGATTCACACGAGAGGACCATCTTTCCATTAACAATTACCATCACAACATCATGCTAAAATCCTGGCACACATCATAAAAATAAAAACACACGAATCCAATACCAAAGGTCATACCCCTACATAACTCTTCTACACTGCACGATCTCATCCAAACGCTGGTCCACATGAAATACTACAAGCCACCTGGCTTAAAATCAATAACCATTCGAAATTTGACACCAAGTACTCTAAGGGCATTGCCACAACCACGGGGAAACCGGACGATACCATGCCACACGAATCAGAAAGTGCATAACTAATACGTCTCAATCCCGCAATACTCAATACTTACCTTACTCAAATCTAGCTATAAAGCCCGATTAGAACTGCACCATATGTTCATATAACCAATAATCACCACTCCCCGCAACACCGAAAGGTAACCCATAGATCACTCCAGAACATGAATAAACTCAATCACAATCAGATGGTACATTCCTCAACAATAGAAATTCGGAGTTAGCAATTCCGACCCGATGCAGAACACACGCCCATATTAGCCTACCAATAACCCTAAATTAACTCTGGTCACCCACCACAAATAGATTACTTATCGAAAAGTTCACAATGAGGGAATCATGGTACACACTAAAATCCAACTAACTCTGCTCGCATCTTCCCAGTCCACAACCGCAAAATAGCTTGTTTATAAGAACTCTCAGTCTCGAAGTCCATGAAGCGCACGAATTAGTATATCTGATCTCAACTCCACCGTTCGAATACATGACACATCCCAGTTACTCACTCATTCCACGAGGGATACCCCTATAATTATTCCGTGTCACCAAGCAACCTTGAATATCAACACTCCATTCAACAAGAGAGCGTCCATGTACCAATGAAGTACCCTTAAATCCACACATGACCTTTCTGAAATGTATACCCTCATCAAGCCACCCAACAGTGCTATCATCTACCTACTTGTCTGGAACTGTCGATGCTGTCTAAGAAATTTTTTTTGGCCTTCCTTCCAGAACTGAACTGTGACCTCACATATGCAAATCTCAACTCTACCCACATACCGCATACGCCATGCCATCCTAGGGAAATTATGGGAACTTCATGATCCCTTCCGAGCCACAAGAAACTACGTACTCAACTAGCCAAGAACTTTCATTTGGTCCCATTTAGAAGCAAAATCACTATACATCACTTGCACCTCACGCCAGAAGAAAATATGCATCTTTAACCGTGGTGGAAACCATCAGGAACTATCCGAAATCCCATTTGTGCAACACCAAACCGTCAGGACTGAATCCTTATAACTCAACCAAGCTACACAGGCCACCAAAAATCCAAGAGCATTGCTAAGAAACACCTGTAAAAACTCATTACCTCATGAACACCCAAAGAACTAATCGTATCCCTTACCATGCCGATCCGACCTACTACCAATTTGTCCTATTTACCCAAGTTTTTGATGACTCACCTTCAAATTGATACTTCTCTTTGCCGTAATACCACAATTCTCAACCCATACTTACCTCACGAGACCTCAAGCATAACACCACACTGCCTAAGGCTCGTAAGCCGCTGAATACTCTCTCGAATATCCCCAAAAGTACCACATTAAAAATACTTACCATGAAGAGACTTCCTGCGATCTAAAGCCATTATCTTCATCTTCTTGATACCGATATGTAGAACCCATGATGACGTAGAAATACTACAAGTCCTGACACCCTCCAACGTAAACCTCAATTACACTGACCAATTAGACGGAATCGACCTGGCCCGTTTGCACACTAACATACTAGGAAAGTAATCCACTCACTTGAAGCCACAAGAAAATTCATACACTGCACCCACTACGACCTGTATCGAAGAAATTTTCATTACTCGAGTCATTCCCAGACCCCACATATACAGGTCATAACTGATCCACCAATATACCTTGAACTGAAACCAATACCACACATAATCGTGCAATCAATTTATCATTAACAGACTCCCCCACTTGGCTCAAAGCCAACGATCAAGACAGCCAATAACTCACAATGCCCATAATAACACAACCCGTCTAATAGCTCAAGTCATCTGCAAATCTCGCATCCACCATTGTAACAGTCATGCCAACTTCCACAAGCGATCTAAACTCAAATTAAAACATATATCATTTACTGGTAGAAGAGAACTTACTACAGAACAACATAAGGATCACATATCCCAGGACAACTCGTCGGAGATACCCCTTCCCGCTTAGCCTCAAAATGCTATCTCTCTATACACTTCTGAAGACCATAACTACACAAAATCACTACACCCTTCTGCTTCTAAACACAAACAACGCCTACCCTCAAGGAATCACCATATGCGGTAAGAACCGGAGCTGATGGTTGAACTAACAGTAGAGCGGTGGTCAAAGAAATATTGAGCTTCTGGAAGCTCTACCCACACACTTCTGACCATATGGATACCCTCACTGGACACCACGTGTCCCAAGAATGTTACTAAACCGAGCCAAAATTCACACTCAGAGAACTTTGCATAGGGCCTTTCCTCCCTGAATCCTTATAATGCCATCCTCAAATACTGAGTATGCTACTCCTGGCTAAGCGTATATGCCAGGACGCCATCAACGAACACAATAACAAGGAGTGCTAATATGGCTGGAAAACACTGTTAATCAAATACATGAACGCGACTAGGGCAATGATCAGCCCAAAAGACATCACAAGTAACTCATAACCTAACAGAAAGATCTACTTCACTCTACCACTAAATAACATGAGAGGTCTTCCAATACACTCACAACTCAAAGCCATATATCAAACCGAGACAGAAATCCAACACTCAATAGTTCTTGCCACATTTCTAGCCAACCCTTTTGTCACAATCAAACAATCTGAACACAACTAACCATCAAATCATGCTCACCACATAGCCATCTAGTCACCAATTCTCATCAATAAGAACAAAAATGGACATATAAGTCCCCAAGTGCACGGCTCACACAATCGAAACCTCAGCACTCAAGCCATAGAATGAATCTGGCTTCAAGTCCTACAGAATGGCCCACTACCAACATGCCAAAATCACATCTCATCCATGGAAGTCACAATTCGTAGATGCACAACTGATACCAAGCGCTCTCAGGTGCGTTCGAATACATGGAAGAAATTCAAGAGTTACGCTCTTGGCTGAATAAAATGGATTCAAACAACAAGAATTCAAGAATGTGAGATTTTCCTAAGGGTTCTGCAGCCTCTTGAAGATAAGTACAGACGTCTCCGTACCGATGCACAAGACTCTACTAAACCTACCATGGTCGTTGAGTCCTATGTAACCTAGGCTCTGATACCAACTTGTCACGACCCCAAATCCTAAATCGGCCGTGATGGCGCCTATCGTGGAACTAGACTAGCCAAAAATCACATAATTACAGTTTCTTTCTAAATCCCAACCAATTCCAACATTTAATAAAGTATATAGAATTACTGAATTCATTAGGCAGAATGAACAGCTAAATAGTCTAAACCATCCCAAAATATAGAGTCAATAGGTCATGAGCATATAAGAATTTTACCAACAAGTCCACTACTATATTACAAAATCTCTGAATTAATAGCTAGATAAAACAAAAGAAAGGAAAACAGAGATGTTGCGGACGCTGAACAAATACCTCTATATCCCGAACTCCGGCTCCGTGCGGAATAGATGGCTAACGCTCGGTATCTGCACACATGCGTGCATGGAGTAATGTGAGTATGCCAACTCAGTAGTAATGAGAATAAATCAAGTCTACGCGACAAGAAACACATAAAATCAATATCATTAGTTCACAATATGCATATCCTTTCTTTTCAACAGTATATACATAGATATATGAAATCATCATGCCTTAAAACCAACTTCGGAAAAATCCTTTGAAAAAAATGGGTTTTTCCAACAATTTCATAAATAAAAACAACTAAAAGATTTAGTGTAAAAATGAAATAAATCATAAGTAGCCGCTCGGGCAGAAACATGAATCGTAAATTGCCCCTCGAGCAAAACATCACTCAGCACCTCACAGCTACTCAATATCATCCCCTCGGGCAACCTCACTGTCACTCATGCCTTCCAATCACTCATCACTCGGCACTCGGCACTCGGCACTCGGCACTCAGTAGGTACCTGCACTCACTAGGGATGTGTACAGACTCCGGAGAGGCTCCTTCAGCCCAAGAGCTAATATCAAGCCACCTCGTGGCATATCATATCCTCACAATCAGGACCTCGGCCTAAATCAGTCAGAAACTCTCAAAAGCCCCTCGGGCGTATCAGTAAAATGGGGTACTCGACCCAAAACATCATTTTATATCTCAAAATAGTGTAAGTAAAGCTGAGTTTCGAAATCAGTTAAACGTAACACAACTGAGTGTAAATCATAAATCAATACAGTGGGGAAAATAGCAGTAAAAAGCCCCCAAGGGATCTAAACAAGTCGTCACGAGGCCCCAAACATGTCTTATAGCCCAAATATAGCAATAGTTTTAGAACGCAATTTAACATATGATTAGAGTAAAATACACAACTCAATAGTTGCCGCGGAGAGGACCAAGTCCAATCCAAAAATCAGTGCGCACCACATACTCGTCATCTGATATGTGCACCATTCTAAAAACAATGAGAAATATGAAGTCTGGGGTTTCATACCCTCAGGACAAGATTTATAGCCATTACTTACCTCTATCGGGCCACAATACTAATCCGCGATGCTATTGCCCATCAAATCGGCTTCTGTATTGCTCTGAATCTATCCAAAATTAGATTAACATCATCAATATATGCTAAAGGAACAAAACTCAATAAAAACTATCAATTTAGACACAAATTCTCGAAATTCGGCCACACCCGAGCCCCGGTCCCACATCTCGAAATCCGATAAAAATTACATCACAAGAACCCTTATCCTCCCACGAGTCCGTACATACCAAGAACATCAAAATCGGACCACAATTGCCTACTCATATAACCAAAATAAATTTCCAAATCTTTCCTCCCATTTTTCCCAAATTCTCTACTTAATTCCTCAAATTGCATGGTGTATAATCGAGACAATTCATGAAATTAAACCAAAAATGATTGAAGAACACTTACCACAAGAATCCAACTGAAAGTATTGTCCAAAATCTCCTTCCCCCGAGCTCTCAAATGGCAAAATAAGTTATGGCCAAGAACCCCCAAAATTAGAACTTAAAGTGTCTACGCAGACTTTTACATTGTGCGATCGCGGAAGAAGGCACGCGATCACGAAGAAAAAAATGCTGCCCAACCAAACTAACCATATGCGATCGCAGAAACACCTATGCGATCGCGGAAGACAACTCCTCAAAGCAATTCGATCGCGACCAGCTCTATGCGATTGCATAGAGAAAATCCATCACCGCATTGCCACACGCGCCCACACAGTGCGATCGTGGCAAGCCTCATGCGACCGCGCTGTTCTGCCTCCTCCCACTATGTAATCACGGACTATACATTGCGATCGCATAACACAAAGTCTGTTGGATCACCAACCAACACTATGCGATCGCAGCCTCACCATTGTGATTGCATACAAGGAAACAAGATCAAGAAAATACAGCATCAACAGCAGTCCTTTTAAGGCCAAACACACTCCATTAACCACCTGAAGCACACCCAAAGCCCCCGGGACCTCAACCAATCCTACCAACACACCCCATAACATCATTCAAACTTAGTCGAGCCTTTGAAACATCAAAAACAACACGAAAACATCAAAATAACATCAAATTCAAGCATATGAACTTTGAAACTTCTAAATTTCGCCAATGATGCCGAAACAAATGAAAACACATCCAATTGACCTGAAATTTTGCACACATATCAAAATGTCATTAGAACCTGCCCCAAATTCCGAAATTCCATTCCGACCCCGATAGCCTATTTTCCACTGCCGACCGAAAATCGCCAAAAACTAACTTTCGTCAATTCAAGCCTAATTCTACCACGGACTTCAAAACTTCTTTCTGAACACGCTCCTAAGTCTCAAATCACCTAATGAAGCTATCCAAGCCATAAAATCTACATTCCGAGGTCGTTTACCAATAATTCAACTTTCGGTTGACTTTTTCACTATTGAACTAAGTTAAGAGACTATTGAACTAAGTTAAGAGACTAAGTGTCTCATTTCTCACCCGACCACTCCAAACCCGAAACAATGACCCAACACACATAAATAAATCTGAACCACATATAATGAAGCAGAAACGGGGATAAACTCTCGGAACGGCCGGCCGGGTCGTTACAATAACTTTGTATGTAATTTTGTTGTAGAAAATCACGTTGTTATCATCTAATCTTGTATGAATTTTGTGGCTTTTTGTTGATTGTCTTAGATGTTAGTTTACTGAATAAAGATCATGTTTCCATAAGCATTTTAAAGGATTCATATGAATTCCTTCTTTGAGGTTTCTTGTAGTAAGCATGTCATAACCATATGAATCCTTGAATGAAATGGGCTGAAGCCTTAACCCCTCTTGTTGTAGAGACATTCCATCTCCTTAAGTGACTCAGAAGGATTTTTCTAAAATTTGGTGGACATGGGTTGTTGATATCCAATTTTTACCAAAATAATTTTTTAATTGCATATATGTTTTCAAAATCATGCATTAGCATCAATTGGTATTTTTTCATAATTTTTCATATTTTTATTAATTCGCCCAGTATTTTATTTCAAATAAATAATTATAAAATTGCATCACAAATGATTTCAAAAACATTTTTTGGTTTAATTTACTATTTATGGTCTTATTAAGTCCAATTATTCTATCAATAGACAAATTGGCACATTTTTGCTACAATTGCAATAACTTTGCAATTATAGCCCATGCATACATTTTTGTATTATTTTTTACTAGAAAATTAGTCTTTTATATTTTTAAATACTAAATAACCTTTTTTTTTTAACATTTCCATGCATGAAATTCATTTTTTATAAGTAGTAATTATTTTACTAAGTATTTTTAATTAATTCATTTGGGGTATTTAACAAATATCCATTTTTCATTTCAATTCCAGCCTAAATCAGTCAGCCCAAATACCAACCCATTACAACCCAGGCCCAAACCCCTACCTAACCCGGCCCACGTCCTTTTGAATCCTGATCGTTGATCATTTTGATCAACGGCCCATATTATCCCATTCCTTAATGAACCTAAACCACCATCTCCCAAACCCCTCATTTTCTCTCATCACTCCGCTGTCACCCCTTCCCCTTATCTCCAAATGCTCTCAAAACCCAATCCTAATTCTTCCTCATGGTCACACTCCACCGCCGTCCATGGTGGTTTCTCACCACCCTCAGACCTCCAAGGGTCTCTCTTACGTTGGGTATTGTGGTCTCTAAAGTCCTCAAGGGACCAGGGTTAGTCCGCTTATGCCTTTGGCCCTTTCTTGCCTGTCTCAGTCTACTCTGGTTCGATTTCTAGTAAGATCTTCTTATTTTGCCTTAAACCTATGGGTTTCTAAGCCTATGTCTTGATCTCTGTGTTATTTTTTCAAACCCTTAATTTCGTCCTTTGAACTTCTCAGATCTGTACAGATCTGAGAAGGGTCGAACTTATTTCACTTGTTTTTATGTCATTCTCCTAAACTAGTGTTTCCTGAAAATCCTTTCTTCAAAACATTTTCTAACTATAAGTGTTTAATCCCCAGTTCTTATGTGTTTTGACTGATTTTGTTGAGTTTTGCCTTAACCCTAACTAGCTTATGCTAAAGCCCCCAATTTTGGGCATTTTGTTTGGATTCTCAGCTTGTCCGTGTTACTGGCTACATGACTTTGTTCTATGCTTTGGTTCGCACGATTTCTTCTTTGTTTAATTTGAACATCTTGTGATTTTACCCTAATGTGCCTTTATTAGGGTTCCTGGTTCGATTTCTCGACTGATTCTACATGTCTATATTCAGTTTGTTTATTTATTCATAGAAAACCTATATATTATCCTTAAATCAGTGTTGTTTTGAATTTTCGATTCACTGATTTACTATATTGATACCTATGTGTTGATTTCTCGATTATTTCCCTATTTTACATCTTTAAATTATTTCTTGCCTTATTTTGATTAACTGTGATACTTGTTGATTCTTACTAATTGTTTCCTTAATTAAACTCTTGTTTATTTACCCCTAATTTCCTACTCCGTACCTAAGTCAACTTGATTCCTTTCCTTAAATATATGTCCTACTCTTTACCGTTGATTGATTACCCCATGATTATGGGAGACTTTGTTGATTTTATGTATAGCTGAATCTATAAATTTCACTAATTGCTACATAATTGATTCTTTACCTTATTCTGTCTAGCTCTCAACGGCTATATATACTCTCCTCTAATCTCACTTCTAGACACGAACATTAGTTCACAAACACACTTATACCCTAAAAGCTCTCTGATCTTCTCTGCTACTTGGGATATTCATTTGTCTAGCCGGTTTTAAGCCAAGGCTAGATATTGCACAACATCTGCATTACATTCTGTGTTCTCTTTCTCCAACTGGTATGTCTCTGATTAAATTTTAAAATCTAAACCATATGTATTTCAATACTTCCTTAGTTCATCAGTTATGGGTTCCATTCTTGTTCCTATTTACTGTCTTGTTTAGGATGCCTAATCCTCTCTTGTTCAATATGTGATTAGCATTTCTAAACTATAATTTCCTGTCTACTGCTTTATCTAGCATGTTTCAATCTTGTTTTGTTCAGTATGTGATTAGAATGTCTAAACTATGAATGCTTGTGTGATATTTGCCTAGCATGTTCATTTAAGTTCTTGCCTATTCTGCTTTACTGATGAGATCATGCTAGGTCATCTAGTCTCTCAAGGCAACTCTAGTTGTGTGTTTGATCATGTCCAGTGTTTATGTGTTTCAACATGGCTTTACTGTAATCTTTGCTCTATGTCTCAATCACTTACCTTTATAACTAACTTATTAATCCTATAGAACTCTTGAGAACTCTATGCATCTTGTTGTTTATATGTTTCACTATACATTGATGTGTATTCTATGTGTCCCCAGCCCCTCTATCCCTGTTTGGAATCTGTTTGCTAAGTATTCCTGAATCTGGGTGTTCTAAGACCAATTGATTTGTGTTCTGATTTCAAAAGTATTTTAATACTTTTCTCAAATTGTTTTAGCACTAAACTAGTTCCTATATCAGAAAAACTTTTCACTCCTAGAGTCATCTCTATATTGTTTTCTTATCAAAAACTTTTCAAAACTATGTCAAGCTCTCTCACTTTACTCATAAGTCAATAGGTTTCGCCCCTCCAGTGTGTGTACTGCCTTGGGATCCTCTTGAGATTCCTTTGAACTCTGGCACACTGGGGCTGGCCATTCCACACTGCACATATTTAGTCCTTATTGTCAAAATTTTAGGTGTGAGCACTGCTCGGGATCCTTGAGGTCCTTAGGGAACTCAGACACACCTAGACACAAACTTGGCTATGAAATCCTTCGCATTTCAGACTACTGAAGGCCTGGTATTCCCAGGTTTGGTTTGGGCCTGCTTCAGGCTCCCTATAGTTTAATATATATCTCATTTGTGTAATTTATTCCATTCTAGTCTGTAATAATCATTTGTAAACAAATATTGGGGTAACTAGTGAAAAGGGAGGGTAGCTATATAATCCTGTATGTAAAGCTGGGTAGAAATCATGTTTCTAGGCTTTACATTATGCAAATTTGCATTAGAAAACATGTTCTAGGATGGCTATGTCTATTTGCATTAAAATCATGCATGTGCACTAGATATCCTGTTTTAGGGTATTCACGTTTATCGCATGTCATATATCACTATTCCAATTTCTGGTTCTGCATCAATATTGTCACTTAGAAATCCTGCAACTAAATAATCCTGCCTAATAAAAACAGTCATCTCTGTGTGCATTAGATATCCTGTTCTTAGGACTCTTTTGCATCTGTTTTGAATCATGCCTATTTCGACTAAATAAATAAATGCCCATGAAAAGGTTTAAGACAGCCTCACGCGTAGGTATCATGTCTCTAAATACAAATTGGTATAAATCACCTGTTATAATCTGTATCACCTAGATCAGCATGCCCATAGGTTGAATAATCTCAAATTGTTTAAATAGCTCATGTAACTGTGATTGCGTATAGTCCCACGCCTAGGCAAGCCTTAGGTAATTAATCTCCTTGTAAAAAATGAGAAATTGTGTTCTGATTGTTTATAAACTGCTTAAGTCTCACAGGTTCTGAAAATCAGTAGGCAAAATGATTAGGACCCTGCCACTTAGTTTTAAAACAGTGTTGCATATTCGGTGTATTGATGCTCACCTAGATATCTTGTTCTAGGATCTCTGTAAAATTACCCAAACTTTGTGTTTGAGACGTGCTGATTATTTGCCTATATACATGTGGAGGTAAACATAAGCCTTTTAACTGCTTTTCCCCCCTATTTGATTGTCCTACATGTTATTTGTTTGTCGCCTAGATTTTTGTCTTTTAAGCCCCTTAGGATTATCAAGAACTGCCCAAGTCTAGAGGTCCTAAACTCCTCCGGGACCACAAGGAAGGGACGGGTAACAGCACGCTTAGAGCTCGTTAATAAACTCGCTTATATAATCGCGAAGAAGTGGGATAATGGGTAGTAAAAGAATATGATGACATGTGCGCTAATGCAACGTGTAGCCCCTCATTGAGGAGTGATTACCAGGCATTGCATGGATATGATCCTATAGGATAAACAACTTAGGACCCCTTTCACCCATTTAAATATGTGTGCTTAGACTGCTAATTTGTTAAAACCTTTATTCATTTACATATGTCTGATTAGACTGCTAATCTTTTAAAACCTTTATTAATTTACATATGTGTGCTTAGACTACTTATTTGCACTTGATTAATTCACAATGTAAGTTTGACCGGGACCCACAGTCGTGGATTTCGAGGGGTGCCTAACACCTTCCCCTTTAAGTAACTTCAAGCCCTTACCCAATCTCTGGTTATGCAATTAGCGTTATATATGACCTGTAAGTAGGTGCCCTAACGCACCTTAATTCGTTTGGTGGGCGACTCTTCAAATTCCTTACATCCCTTTTCCCAAAAGGAAATGAGTTTTCAAAATAATGTCAAAAACCCTGACTAATCTGAAAGGAGAGGAAAAAGGGGGCGCGACAACATGGTGACTCTGCTGGAGAGTCTAGGCTTTTACCATTAGAAACCGCTTTGTGAATTTGTCTAAATGTGCTTTAATTTGTTAATGCTTGCACCATTTCCCTTTCCCCTTTATGTGCAATTAATTTTTTACTTTCCCAAGTATTTATTTTCTCAAAATGAACCTGATATGTTTCTTGTTTCCTTTGTAACCGCTTTTTAATTATAACTGTTGTATTTATCGCTTTTACTGCGTTCAAATATGTGACAACATGTTGTTTATTGCTTATTTATTGCTGGATAATCATGCTCAACATCATATTCCACTCGTTCCTAAACAAATCCTATAGCAACTCTTGATGAGTGGTTGCGCTTTTCCTATTTATATCACCCCCTAAATTCGGAAAGGCTTATTTGCGGTAAAACTAGTCAATCACCGGTGCAGTCGATGGTTCTGTGCCTTTCCCCTTCGAGTTGTCCGCTCGAGGGTACCGGTCTAAAACCTCATAGAAACCTTACTCTTGTTATATTGTGCATGCATCATGGTCAAACCTAGCTGGGTTAATGTGTCGTCCGCACAATAACCCTTTAAGACAGCCTTATCCAAAAGTCCACCGGGGTTTTCATAATCCCAACGGACATGATCATGTTCTATGCATTAATTTGGAGAACTAAATGCATGTATGCTAATCATAAGTGTATAAATAGTCTAGTCTAGTGGGGGAAAGATCCTAACCATTTTTGTCTTGCAGAAAATGAGGCACGAGGTTCCCAGATTCGGTATGGTCAGCAATATCCCACCAATGCTCCTGGACTGGTGGGGAGACCTTCTTTCAAGTGATAAGAAACACGTGAGGAAGCATATGGGAAATTTACCTTCTCTTCTGGACATCCAGTCGAACAACATGTTGATTGAGGATGCCACTTTGTTTTGGGATAGTGAAAGAGTTGTATTCCGCTTTGGGAATATTGAAATAACGCCGCTCTTAGAAGAAATAGGAGGACTTGCTGGGATAGCTTGGGAAAACCCTGGGTTGTTGGTACCTGAGAACCGTACGGGAAAAGGTTTTCTGAAAATGATGGGGTTAAAGAAGAATGCTGAATTGTAGTGTTTGAAAAAATCTTACATACCTTTCGAGTACTTTTATGAAAGATACGGTCACGGCAAATCATACCGTATCTATCATGAAAACTTTTCCATCACGTCTCTAGGTCACATCCACTGCAGGGTATTTGTGTTTAATGTGTGCTTTTTGGGATTGATAGTGTTCCCAACAAAGAGGGAAATGATTCATACCAGACTAGCCATGGTAACCAGGGCCTTGATATAAGGGATCGATGGGAAAACCTTCAGCATTGTCCCTATGATCTTAGCTGATATTTACCGAGCCTTGGAGCATTGTCAAAGAGGAATTAAACATTTTGAGGGTTGCAACCTGTTGCTGCAGTTATGGCTCCTAGAACACCTTCAAAAGGGCCAATATCACCAAGAACTTCCGCGAAGGTCTTGGAATGATCACATTGCTTTCCATAACCCCAAGCAGATGACTTACATTCCGGACTGCTCAGCCAGAAACTGCCAAGGAGTGGGTGGAATTCTTTGATAATCTGACTGAGGAATAGGTGCAAATGGATGTTTGAGTGGTTCCCGACGGACGAATTTATCATCAGATCCAGGGATGCACAACTTATTGTTGATCCGTTTAAGAGGTATATATCCCTATGTTCCTCTGCAAATCATGAGGCAGGCAGGCAGAAAACAAGTTGTACCAAGGGTTACCAAGATGGGTCACTTTAGAGCAGATTTCTAGGACGACGACGTCCCCTACAAGTGCCAAGCTCAACACATGTGGAACTGCAAAATCATCATGGAGAAGAATACTATTGAACCAGACAGGTACCATGCAGGATGTGCACATTTCTACCAAGCATGGCTGGAAGACAATTTGGACGGGATAGTGAGGCCGAGAATTAATCGAGGCTATAGAATCATAGACGAGGATGCCGAGGCTCAGGTCAAGTACAACCGGCCACGCAAAGGGATCCGTGATTCCGATAACGAGCACTGAGAAATACATGAGACAAACAAGTGGCTGATCGAGGAATGGAAAGAGATGGATTTCCTCTCCAATAGGAAGTTGGAATATCTAGAGCGAGGTATAGTGGAGTTAGAAGGCAAAGTCATCAAAATGATCGAGGATTTCCAGAACGCTCAAGGGAATGAAGGAGGACACCTGGCTAAAGTGAACCTGTTGCTGGGACTGCGCAAACTGGGGAACTTTTGCGATGGAATCAAGAATATCGAATCCGGGGAAGGTTCTTCTGGGACTAAATAGGCTAGATTTACCGTTTTTCTTTGATAAATGTAATAAGGTCGGATGTCATTAGTCACGTATTTGTTATTTTCAGTATCGTTTCTGGGATTCGTCTATCTATATTAATGAACTGAGGCATTTTGGCAACTAAGTTTTCAAAACCAACTTGTCTCTAGGTCTACCTCGGGCACAACGAGGCTCCCAATATAGGAAACGAATTTACATTCCGCAATATGTGTTTAAATACCGCAAAATACTCTTTTTAGAACTCTCACTCACTTGGCTACCTTTTGTTTTTCTTTCTTTCTTTTGATTATTCCAATTCCCCAAAGGTTGGTTCACGCATACTGGCATCATCATCTTATAATACTAGATCCAAAGGCCCTACCATCCTAGCTGTGGAGAAAGGATCATTCCTCAAGAATTGGACTGTCAGACCATCCAGGGCCCGACGAGTCCTGGGGTAGCAAGGCTGAACATCAGTGTTTATTTTGTTATTTTCTAAGAAAATGATTTCCTTTTTTGCATTTTTTTTAAATAAAACCTCCAGCGTTCCAAAAATGTTGTTTAAATTATTGAAAATCGCTTTTATGTTCCAATGGATCGATATTTATTATTACCATTTTCTCTCATATCTTTATCTATACAGCATTACTATTTCCTATCTTGATGAACCGAGAACTGTGACATATAATGAGGCAACGCAAAGGATAGTGATTCAGAAGAATAAGATGTCATACCCGAGGAAATCGTCAGGGAAGTAGAGGATTTTGAGAACAAGCCCAAGTCAACCTGGACGAAACTGAGATAATAACCTTAGGAGATTCCTTATTTGAGGATCATACAGGAAGCTGAGCTCAGCGGTGCAGAATGGATAAGGAACCATTATGAGTAGCTAGCCCTCATAGACGGAAAGAGGATGAATGCAGTATGTCACGGGCAATGTTTTCAGAGCAGAATGTCCAGAGCTTTCAACAAAAGAGTCAACCCAAGACAGTTCACACCGAGGCAGCTGGTGTTGAAGAAGATCTTCCCGCATCAAGATAAAGCCAAAGGGAAATTCTCTCCCAATTGGCAAGGTCCTTACATGGTTCATAGAGTGCTGATAGGAGGAGCTCTCATACTTGCAGAAATGGACGGCGAAGTCTGGCCAAAACCGATCAACTCAGATATAGTTAAACGATACTATGTGTAACTCTTTATTCTTTCTTAAATGATGTAAACTGAACTACGCCCGACTTAATTCTCATTTAAGAGGGGATACGTAGGCAGCCCTATGGGTTCGGTCACAAACTAATAAAAATCTTATTTTTCCCCACAATTAGAGACTGGGGCAGAATTTTGAGAAGGACCCTCAAAATTCTGAAGCAATATCAGCTGATCGCAGCATGTACAACAGTCAGAGACATCACTCCATCTAACTGGGCAGAATTTTGAGGACCCTCAAAATTCTATAGCAAAAGAGGTTGCAATGTCTCGTATCTTGTCACGGTCGGCGGTTAATCTAAAATTCTTAAAGAACATTTTTACTATGTCTTTACAAAACTATGCATGCTTCCTGGTAACTCTGTTTAGCCAAACGTTACCCCGATGATGCAAACAGGATCATCAGACCAAGCAAAGCAAGACAAGCAAAGCCAGCGGGGACACGAATCAACCTCCCCCATCTACAAAACTCTCGATTCTTCTTTGGATGCAGGAACAAAGGATAGACATGACGCAAAGTCACAATCCTCACAACAATCGCGTTATTGAAATCTGCTACCAGCTAAGAAATTTTTCTACTATCTGCTATTCATTCTACCTCCTGCATAAGGCTAAACTCTTCCTTCCCTTGCATAAGGCTAATCTCTTCCTTCATCCTGCATGAGGTTAAGCTCTACCTCCCCCATTTGCATAAGGCTAATCTTTGTCTTCCCTTTGCATAAGGCTAATATCGGCCTTCCATTTGCATAGGGCTAATCTCTGTCTTCCTTTGCATAAGGCTAATCTTTGCCTTCATTTGCATGGGACTAAGCCCTGTCCCGCATCTTGCATGAGACTAATATTTTTCTCCACTTTGCATGAGGTTAAGCTCTACCTTCGCTTTTGCATAAGGCTAATCTCTGCCCTCATTTGCATGGGACTAAGCCCTGTCCCGCATCTTGCATGAAACTAAGCTCTGACTCCACCTTGCATGAGGTTAAGCTCTACCTCCGCATTCGCACAAGTCTAATCTCTTCCTTCATTTTCATGAGACTAAGCCATGTCTGGCATCTTGCAGGAGACTAAGATCTGTCTCCATACCTGCATGAGGCTAAGCTCTGCCTCCGATTTACATTCTTTTCATCGAGACTAAGCGATGTCTCTCCAAAATTATCTACTTTGCTCTTCTTTCGAGCTAAGCTTCGCCCTCCACTTTGAAAGACTAAGCTTTGTCTTGTTGACATCATATTATTGCATCTCATGGGCTGAAATATCGCCAACCTATCCAAAGGCGTCATAGTCTAAAGGCATCATCCTCATAGCCGGAAGACACCATGTCATGGCTTGAGGATCTCTCTCAACTTGCATATCATTATTCAAAGGTGTCATAGTTCAGAGGCACCATCCTCATGGCCCGAGAACATCATTTCATGGCCTGTGAATCTCTCACCAAAAGATTCATGGCCTAGGACATCATGGTCTAAGGACGTCATCCTTAACCGTCCCAAGAAGAATTTCATAGTCCAAAGGGAACCTGAATCATGTTTAAATTTCTGCACCATATATGCTTGTAGCATCTTCGTTTGCAGGTGACCCGGTAAGCAACTGATATCCCTGCGAAAGCGATCTCGCTCCAGTTCCTTCAGTTATCTCAAAACCTAGCCTCTCACCATAACCAATCCTTCGCCTATCCCGAAACATTGTGTCCATTCTTGTGATGACTTCATCGATATATTTAACTGATGAATCCAGGACTACACAAGGCCTGATTCTTGTAAAACCAGGCCAGAAGCAGAGTGCGGCCTAAATCTGTCAAACTGTTTCGCTCGGTCAAAATTAGCCATCATATCTTTACCCGAAAACTCTTTCATTCTTTCTGGGTAAAGAGGGGCAGCTGTTGATACCCAATTTTTACCAAAATAATTTCTTAATTGCACATATGTCTTCAAAATCATGCATTAGCATCAATTGGTATTTTTCAATAATTTTTCATATTTTTATTAATTTGTCCTGTATTTTATTTCTAATAAATAATCATAATATTGCATCACAAATGATTTCAAAACAGTTTTTGGTTTAATTTACTATTTATGGTCTTATTAAGTCGAATTATTCTATAAATAACCAAACTAGCACATTTTGGCTACAATTGCAACAACTTTGCAATTATAGCTCATGCATACATTTTTGTATTATTTTTTTTCCAAAAATTAGTCTTTTGTATTTTGAAATACTAAATAACCATTTTTTTAAAAATTTCCATGCATGAAATTCATTTTTTATAAGTAGTAATCATTTTATAAAGTATTTTTGATTAATTCATTTGAGGTATTTAACAAATAGCTATTTTTCATTTCAATTCCAGCCTAAATCAGTCAGCCCAAATACCAACCCAATACAACTCAGGCCCAAACCCCTACCTAACCCGACCCAGGTCCTCTTGAATCCTAGCTATTGATCATTTTGATCAACGGCCCAGATTATCCCATTCCTTAATCAACCTAAACCACCCCCTCCCAAACCTCTCATTTTCTCTCATCACTCCATCGTCACCCATTCCCCTTCTCTCCAAATTCTCTCAAAACCCAACCCTAATTCCCCATCGATGTCACTGTCCACCGCCGTTCATGGTGGTTTCTCACCACCCTCAAACCTCCAAGGGTCTCTCTTACACTGGGTACTACCGACTCTAAGGTCCTCAAGGGACCAGGGTTAGTCTGCTTATGCCTTTGGCCCTTTCTTGCATGTCTCAGGCTACTCTGGTTCGATTTCTAGTAAGATTTTCTTATTTTGCCTTAAACCTATGGATTTCTAAGCCTACGTCTTCATCTCTATATTATTTTTTCAAATCCCTAATTTCGTCCTTTGATCTTTTCAGATCTGTACAGATCAGAGAAGGTTCGAACTTATTTTCACTTATTTTTAAGAAAATCTTCTGATTTTCGAGTGACTTGTCATTCTCCCAGACTAGGGTTTCCTGAAAATCCTTTCTTAAAAACGTTTTCTAACTTTAAGTGTTTAATCCCCTGTTCTTATGTGTTTTTGACTGATTTTGTTGAGTTTTCCTTAACCCTAACTAGCTTATGCTAAAACCCCCAATTTTTGGCATTTTGTTTGGATTCTGATCTTGTCCGTGTTACTGGCATGACTTTGTTTTCTTTACTTTGGTTCGCATGATTCTTCTTCGTATATTTCGAACATCTTGTGATTTTACCCTAATGTGCCTTTATTAGGGTTCCTTGTTCGATTTCTCGATTGATTCTACGTGTCTATATTCAGTTAGTTTGTTTATTCATGGAAAACCTATATTTTTCTCCTTAAATCAGAGTTGTTTTGAATTTTCGATTCATTGATTTGCTATATTGATACCTATCTACTAATTTCTCGATTATTTCCCAATTTTTTACCCATTTTTAATTATTTCTTGCCTTATTTTGATTAAATGTGATACTTGTTGATTCTTACTAATTATTTCCTTAATTAAACTCTTGTTTATTTACCCCTAATTGCCTACTCCGTACCTAAGTCTACTTGATTTCTTTCCTTAAGTATCTGTCCTACTCTTTACCGTTGATTGATTAGCCCTTGATTATGGGAGACTTTGTTGATTTATGTATGACTGAATCTATAAATTTTCCTAATTGTTACATAATTGATTCTTTACCTTATTCCTTCTAGCTCTCAACTGCTATATATACTCTCTTCTTTCTCACTTCTAGACACGAACATTAGTTAACAAACACACTTACACTCTCAAAGCTCATTATTCTTCTCTGCTACTTGTGATATTCATTGGTCTAGCCGGCTGTAAGCCAAGGCTAGATATTGCACAATATCTGCTTTACATTATCTGTTCTCTTTCCCTAACTGGTATGTCTCTGATTAAATTTTAAAATCTAAACCCTATGTATTTCATTACTGCCTTAGTTCATCAATTATGAGTTCTATTCGTGTTCCTGTTTACTGTCTTGTTTAGCATGCCTAATCCTGTCCTGTTCAATATGTGATTAGAATGTCTAAACGATAATTGCATGTCTCCTGCTTTATCTAGCATGTTTCAATCTTGTTTTGTTCAGTATGTGATTAGCATGTCTAAACTATGAATGCTTGTGTGATGTTTGCCTAGCATGTTCATTTAGGTTCTTGCCTATTCTGCTTTACTGATGAGATCATGCTAAGTCATCTAGTCTCTCAAGTCAAATCTAGTTGTGTGTTTGATCCTGTCCAGTGTTTATGTGTTTTCAACATGGCTTTACTGTAACCTTTGCTCTATGTCTCAATCACTTACCTTTATAACTAACTTATTAATCGTATAGAGCTCTTGAGAACTCTGTGCATCTTGTTGTTTATATGTTTCACTATACATTGATGTGTATTCTATATGTCCCCAACCCCTCTATCCCTGTTTGGAATCTGTTTTCTAGGTATTCCTTAATCTGGTTGTTCTAAGACCAATTGATTTGTGTTCTGATTTCAAAAGTGTTTTAATACTTTTCTCAAACTGTTTTACTACTAAAGTAGTTTCTATTTCAGAAAACATTTTCACTCCTCGAGTCATCTCTATACTGTTTTCTTATCAAAAACTTTTCAAAACTATGTCAAGCACTCTCACTTTACTCTTAAGTTAATAGGTTACGCCCCTCCAGTGTGTGTACTGCCTTGTGATCCTCTTGAGATTCCTTTGAACTCCGGCACACTGGGGTTGGCCATTCCACACTGCACATATTTAGTCCCTATTGTGAAAAGTCTAGGTATGAGCAATTCCCGGGATCCTTGAGGCCCTTAGGGAACTCTGACACACCTGGACACAAACTTGGCGATGAAATCCTTGGTATTTGAGACTACTGACGGCCTAGTATACCCAGGTTTGCTTTGGGCCTACTTCAGGCTCCCTATAGTTTAATCTATATCTCATATGTAATTTATTCAATTATGGTTTGTAATAATCATTTGTAAACAGATATTGGGGTAACTAGTGAAAAGAGAGTGTAGCTATATAATCCTAGGGGTAAAGCTGGGTAGAAATCATGTTTCTAGGCTTTACATTATGCAAATTTGCATTAGAAAACATGTTCTAGGATGGTCGTGTCTATTTGCATTCAAACCATGCATGTGCACTAGACATCCTGTTTTAGAGTATTAACGTTTATCGCTTTAGCATATCGCATGTCATATATCACTATTCCAATTTCTGTTTCTGCATCAATGCTGTCACTTAGAAATCCTGCTACTAAATAATCCTACCTAATAAAAACAGTCATCTCTGTGTGTATTATATATCATGTTCTTAGGACTCTGTTTGCATCTATTTTGACTCATGTCTATTTCGACTAAATGAATAAATGTCCATGAAAATGTTTAAAACAGCCTCACGCGTAGGTATCATATCTCTAAATATAAATGTGTACGAATCACCTGTTATAATCTGTATCACCTAGATCAGCATGTCCATAGGTTGAATAATCTCAAATTGTTTACTAGCTCCTGTAACTATGATTGCGTATAGTCCCACGCCTAGGCAACCCTTAGGTAATGAATCTCCTTGTAAAAAATGGAAATTGTGTTCTGATTGTTTATAAACTGCTTAAGTCTCACAGGTTCTGAAAATCAGTAGGCAAACTGATTAGGACCCTGCCACTTAGTTTTAAAATAGTGTTGCATATTCGGTGTATTGATGCTCACCCAGATATCTTGTTCTAGGATTTCTCTAAAAATTACCCAAACTTTGTGTTTGAGACGTGCTGCTTATTTGCCTATATACATGTGGAGGTAAACATGAGCCTTTTAACTGTTTTTCCCCCCTATTTGATTGTCCTACATGTTATTTATTTGTCGCCTAGATTTTTTCCTTTTCAGCACCTTAGGATTTTCTAGAACTTCCCAAGTCTAGAGGTCATAAAATCCTTCGGGACCACAAGAAAGGGACGTGTAACAGCACGCTTAGAGTTCGTTAATCAACTCGCTTATATAAGCGCTAAGGGGTGGGATAATGGGTGGTAAAAGGATATGATGACCTGTGCGCTAATGCAACATGTATCCCCTCATTGAGGAGTGATTATCGGGCATTGCATGGATATGATCCTATAGGATAAACACCTTAGGACCCCTTTCACCTATTTACATATGTGTGCTTAGGCTGCTAATCTGTTAAAACATTTATTCATTTACATATGTCTGATTAGACTGCTAATCTGTTAAAACCTTTATTAATTTACATATGTGTGCTTAGACTGCTTATTTGCACTTGATTAATTCACAAAGTAAGTTTGACCGGGACCCACAGTTGTGGACTTTGAGGGGTGCCTAACACCTTCCCCTTGAAGTAACTTCAAGCCCTTACCCAATATCTTGTTATGCAATTAGCGTTATAAATGACCTGTAAGTAGGTTCCCTAACGCACCTTAATTCGTTAGGTGGCGACTCTTCAAATTCCTTACATCCCTTTTCCCAAAAGGAAATGAGTTGTCCCAATAATGTCAAAAACCCTAACTAATCCGAAAGGAGGGGAAAAAGGGGGCGCAACATGGGCCCCACAAGGTGATGAGCTAGCCACCTAACCCTATTAAATGTACCACCTTGCAACATTATGTATGAGTCACTAATAAGAATAGCGGGCTGCCACGTTAGCCTCCCTAAGACTTATCCAAATATTCACCCCCTTTCCTTAATCAATTACCCACATAATTAAGAATTATCTCAAATTACATAAAGTACTACTCACTTTTAACACACTTTATACATCTTATATGGCACTAGTCCATAAATATCGGTTATTATAGCTCGGGCCGTATTTCATCCCAAATTGTCAAACTTCGACGAATTGCATTTTCTTCCATTTGCTTACCCTCTCACCTTTACGAATTTTGTTATCCCTTGTTTGAAATAGTATAATACTTATAATCCCAAAATGATCTCATTCCCGAGCTTATATCGATTAATTTACGACGAAATTTTAACGTACAAAAATACGGGATGTAACAACTCATTTTCGAGCTTTCATAAATATACTTATGGCGTACTTTCACGTACAAAAAATATGGGGTGTAACATTACTCCCCCTTTTGGAACATTCGTCCTCGAATGTTGACTGATGCACTTATAACTCTCATAACCCATAACTCTTATGAATACTTTAGTACTCCTCTTGCCATCTAGGCAAATGTTTTGTGAATGAATCCCAAAGGCCAGGGCATTCCCCCCTTTAGGCCTTTTTCTCACACCACGACTCATGGACAGAATCCTTCCAATCTTGTAACTGTTGCTATCTTTTATCATGCCGCATGTACGATTCTGACTTTGTAAGTGCGCCTATGCGACTCTTCTCTCCTTTTTCCTCAAAATTTTAGCCAATCCCTAGGCCTCGTTTTGTGAACATATACAGAGCTTAATAAGATGTCCCTCTGGTCGTCTATAAGTACAATGAAGTTCTTCGCTTGATACTTTGTTGAACTTACGAATATTGTTATATCTTATTTCATAGACCCGGTTATCCATTCGCATGACTTTACTGCATCTAGGTAGGTCATACTATACCATAAATCTTACTTCGATTTATTGTTACTGAGGTCTGTTACTAAAATCCAGGTTAATCTTTCGCTGCTTATCATATATGTATAAATTTATGTCCTTTAATGCTTCCTCATTAATGTCCATCTTAAGAATGACAGCCTACTCTCATCTTTACTTATCCATCCACTGTTGATTCACCTTAATATTGATCTACACTATACCACTGATAACTTGAAACCTCTTAAAACCTTGTCGCTCTACCATACTTTAGCTTGCAATTTACACATATCCATTTATACTAATCGCAACCTTCCTTCAACTTGCTTGCCCCATAGATTTTCTTATGTTATTCTGGAACATCAAGCGAGGGATCACATCGTCTCTAAATATTCTTTACTCTCTTGACTAGTCCTCTTGATACCTAGAAACCATAGGCTAGAAGATATGCCATTATCGACACTGCTATCGTTCCTGGATACCGAGTCTCAGCGCTTCTGTCCTTCTATCTGATGTATGGACTATTCACACCTTCTGCATTTGAGTATCTCGTACGTTGTTCTCCTTTACCTTAATTACCTTAAAATAATTCATCACATATTCTATCTCTTTCATGACCTCCCTTCCACATAGGTATAATTCATATCCATATCCTGAAGCTCTATTATAATACTCGCACCTCTAGAGCATACACAATCCGGTGGGAGTTTCATACTGACTTCTTGTGAGACTAGTAATTTTCTAACTGGATTTATCATAGAGCCGTTATAGAATATGGTTGTTGTACTATCTCTCTTGTACCTCTTATATAAGATTGATTCTGCTATGTTCTCAATCACGATTCCTATAATTTTCCGGGTCCAGTAATCAGACTTACTAATTTACTTAGTTGATTAAACTCTTTAGTTTCCTCTTCCTTCTAATCAACTTTCATGTAGGATTAAGCTATCTTTCGATATGTGTCTCTTGTTATTAGTTATTACTTTAGCCTTTCATGGGTGCAATGGAATATCCATGATACAATCTTCTAACAATTCAATCCTTTGTCTATGCCCTGGGCTCAATTCTTTCTTTTAACTTATACTGAAGTCTTCTACAGCTGTATGAATGTCAACATATATGTTGCATGGATAATACTCCAAACTCTTAAGTGTGTTCATAACGTAACTAACTCTGGATCATTAATCGAATAATTCTTTTCGTTCCTTCTCAACTTTCTTTAAATGCAAGAAATTGTTTTTCCTGGTCGTTCTGCCACTTGTTGCGTGCATACTTAACTTATCTTAGTTCCCATACATATTGGAATTCCGTACAACTCATATTTTCTTGAATATCATTCTGATTTTTACTTCCCGTCCATTAGCCACGGTAAGTTCCACTTCCTTATGGAGTGCATACAACATTGTTGTGAAATTGTTGTTATAAGATCACTTCCTCTTTAGGTCGCTGAGCTTAGGTTAAAGCCTTCCTCGGCTAGTCTTTCATTGCAGTACTAAGGGAGGACCCTTTGACTCTTGTAATTTTGCGATCTTGTTATATTTTATACCCGAAGAAGTTTTCGATGTTCTTACTCGCCTATAAATATCCGTAGTCACATCGCTCTGTGCACTTGTGCTCGTGCGATTGCTTCTGAACTGAAGTTTTGACTGTCTTCCCAGTGGCATTCTCTTTTTTCATAATACTCATATGATACCTTTAGCTACCCAACTCTTATCTGAATATTTCTCAAGGGTTCCGATGTCATATCTGCAAGACCGAATTCCCCGTGTTGGGGTTCACTATGTTTATCTTGCATGATATGCTGATTTTTCGGTAACCTCTTGTCTAGCCATGACTAGGCTCTTCCTGAATCAGCTACTAATTACTCGTTGGCCCATTCTCATATCAATATCCCGTAGAATCTTTCTTAGATTATTTTCTTTGTCTAGCTTACCTCTCGTACTGGCTTCTTATTTATCAATGAGATTCCGGGCAGGAACCCTTACTTCCTTTCCTTGACGTCGTGCTTGAATAATATTATGGAATCCTAGCATATCTGTAGGATTTGGATAAGTGCAATCTCATTCCTTTTTTATTTTTATTGCATTCTTCCTTTACCATTCCATAGTTACTAGAACCACGAAATTCTGACTTAATGCCACATCACTCCATATTCCCCCCTTTAGGAGAGTACTAAAATTTAGAGCTAGGATGATTTACCTATGGATGTTTTAATTCTTCATATTTTTGGCATCTTTTAACATCATCGATGACCCTTACCCGCCTTGCGGTAATCCTTCTATATCAAGAATAAAAAAATTCCTTACTCACGAGGGTGACACTTAATATAACTGGCACATAGAGTTCCTTAAGCTGAACTTTGCTCACATTGCTTGCTTTAGGAAGCGTCTTCCTGATTGACCATTCTCTGAATTTCTATGAATCTTCTTCTGTTGTCCATTCTATTATAGCCGAAACAAAATCTGAAATTCTTCTGATATCAACCATTATCAAATCATTTAGTCCCTCATTCATGTTTAGTTTATCTTGTTCAACAACCCATACTGATTTGTATTACTCTGGGGCCTAACTTTTCCTTCTGGTAGTCGTGTTTGAATCAGGAACTTATTTCTCGAAATGAGGATATGACTTTATGGCCTATATTCTTTTGTTGTCTCAAGGCCTGTCACCTCTCGTTTCTTCTTTCACTTGACTATAGACTCTGTAATACTGTCATTTTATTGATTTACCGTTGTTATCCATGTATCACATCTTACTCATAATGCTTCATTAGCTCTCCTTGCTCCATCCCCTTGCTCTTCGGGTTGCCTAACATTCTCTCTCTACTAGGAACAGGAGCCACACTAAGGTAATATGTATCCCTTCAAGTCTTTCAGTGCCTATCTTTGTAGTACTTATATCCAACTGTACTATTTTAGACTGCATTATCTGAGTGTCTCACTAGGAAATCTATTAGCACATTTGCAATATCTTTCGGAATGTCAACTAACACAAACAATCTATCCACCATTTTGGATCGCTCTAACCCCAGCCAGTTCCCGGTATCTGTCCTTCTCTTAAACTATATTTTGCTATCTCCCATAGGGCATAACTGAAATGGGTGTGACCAATTGTACATACCTATGTTGTTGTTGAAGCTAACTCACAATGATTATATTTTTCTACTTGAGTTGAAAATACTGATAATCTTCATTAACTGGGTACCTTCTACCCTTCTCATCCTGCTCTATTTACTCATTGAAGCTTTTATATACCTTCTAAATCTCTCATTACTTTTCACCATATGGGTGGATACATATTCTTGTCTTAGGGATCCTTATCAAGAAGCTTACACATCTTAATACACACATGATCTGCTAAATACCTCATACTTATCCATCATAAGCATGATGCAAAAATTGAGTTCCTTTGAGTCAACTCTTCCACAACTATATCTCTTACCAACCGCCCTTCTGGATGTAGGCATCATCGTCTTATGAATAAGATAAGAGTTCAAAAAATTAATTTCTTATAACTGAGTGCTAACACACGATCTAAAGTAAGAAGAAACATGGACAGTCTTAAATTCCATGTAGCCTCATGCTTATAATTGTGGTGCACAACACACCCATAAACAAGACTCTACTAGACACAACTTGTCAACTCCCTAGGACAGAACTGCTCTGATACCACTTTTGTCACGATCCAAATCGATGGGCCACAACGGGCACCCGGTACCTTACTCAACCGAGTACCTATGTAACGTATTTTTTGTATCATACTATCATAGGTAAATGGGCCAGAGAGGCTGTCGTGAGATAAGTATAATAAAACCTGGGGAAATACTCGACATTGGACGACCCAACATGTAATCCAAACTTATACATATGATGTACGGGCTTATAAGGCCGACATGATTCTTTATATACTCAAAACATAGGCTGACAAGGCCATACAAGTATCCATATACATGACATCAATCTACAACCCTCTAAGAATACATAATATCCTAAAGGTCGGGATAGGGCCCCGCCATACCAATCAATACATGTACTAATCATACTGAACAAAGAAGCAACTCCGGAGTAAATGGACCGCACCAACACCTTCCACTAAGATGATAGCCTATTCGGAGGACTCTAAACCTCTCTATCGGGACATATGGACATGAATTGCAGAGTCCCGAGGAAAAAGAGATGTCAGTACAAATATTTTACCGAGTATGAAAGTAATGAAAATCAGTAAATAATAGACATGAGAGAAATATGGAGTAAAAGATTCGACATGTAAGTCTGGATAACTCTATAAATCATAAAATACTTATAGTGTCATGCATATGTGTATGAATGTCATGTCGTGCATACGTACATGTGCTCATAACATCATCAAGCCTCTGAGGGCATCACATCATATCATCTCGGCCACTGTGGGAAAAATCATCAACGTATACCAACTGATCAGGTGGTGGTGCGTATATAACGCCGTAACCTTTTCCTGTATCCCATATAACATATATACGCGTATATAATGCCATCTGGTCATGGGTCAATGTACATGTATAAATGAATGCAATGCATGAGAAGTACGTCAATAAAATCTTTCGGAATGTCATAAGACCACTATGCCTTTGATTAATACCATGAAATAAACTTTATCAACTTATGTATTTTCTGAGACCCGTGAGCAGACGATAGAATAATAATACATATGGGGAATCAAGAATATAAGCATCTCTAACATTTCTATGAATAGAGTCATTTATGGAAGTTGTGCATTTACCGCTTTGTTTATGTCGTATAGATCATGGCAAAAGCAAAGAACGGATATCCTTAATATACCTGTAATGACCCGACCGCTCATTTTGAGCTCTAGCGCGTCGTTCAGCAATTTGAAGTCGTGAACAGCTCCATTTCAGGTATTATGACTTGTAGGTGTGGTCGGAATTGAATTTCGTGAAGTTTAGAGTTGATTTGAAAAGAGAATTCTCATTTCAAAAGCATTAAGTTGGAATAATCAACTAAGATTGAAATTTTGAGTAAATGACTTCCGAATCAGGATTTGAAGGTTCCTGCAGGTTCGTATGATGATTTCGGACTTGGGAGTATGTCCGGATCGGGTTTTGGATAACTCGGGAGCGTTTTGATGCATATTGTGGAAGTTAGCATTTTTGAAGAAATTTCCTAAGTTTGGCCTGAAGTGCATTTCAGTGATGTTGATGTCTATTTGGGATTCCGAGTCTGGTAATAGCTTCGTATGGTGATTCTGGAGTTGGGAGCGCGGTCGGAAGTGAATTTGGATGTCCGTAGGTCATTCTGAAGTCATTTGGCTAAATATAGAAATTTGAAGGTTTTTAAGAAATCCGACCGGAAGTAGAAGTTTTGATATCGAGGTCGGAATGCGATTCCGGAAGTCGGAGCAGGTACATAATGTTTAATATGACTTGTGCACAAAATTTGAGGTCAATCGGATGTGATTTGATAGGTTTCGACATCGGATGTAGCTGGAAAATTCTAAGTTCATAAAGTTGGGAATTGGGTGTGATTCGTGGTTTCGATGTTCTTTGTTATGATTTGAGACCTCGAGCAAGTCCGCATTATGTTTTGGAACAGGTTGGTATAATTTGACGGGGTCTCAGGGGCCCTGGGTCGATTCCGGGTGGTTCGGATCAATGTTTGAAGTTGAAGAAGGCTGAAGGTTGTCGTCATCTGGTGTAACTGCACCTGCGAGGCTTTGACCGCAGGTGCGGCTAAGGGCACCGAAAGTGCGAGTTCTGGGCTGGAGTTGAGGAGGCCGCAGGTGCGGAAGATAGGTCACACCTGCAGAAGCGTAGGTGCGAAGAAGGGACCGCAGAAGCAAGAGATGCTGGGTTGAGTCAGAGTCGCACATGCGATGGAATTTCTGCAGGTGCGGAGCCGCAGGAGCGGCTATTGGACCGCATGTGAGAAGGGAGGCCCGGGCAGAATGTTTTAAAGTTGGGTTTTTCTCATTTCTCACCCATTCTTCATTTGACATGGGCGATTTTGGAGAGCATTTTAAGGGGGATTTTTGCCAGGCATCAAGTTTCGGAGCGTTGTGCATCTATTGGAGTCATCGGAATGGCTTGGAAGCCGGTGTTGGAATTTTGGAGCAAGGTAAGTCTCCTTTCTAACTTTGTGAGGGGGAATCATCCCCCTAGGTGAATTAATTAAGTATATGCCATTACTTTCGGGGGCTACGTATGCACGAGGTGACGGGAGTCCTTGCGTAGCTACTATTATGCCATGTTCGGGTAGTCTAGGACCCACTAACATGCCTTACATGTTGTACCTGTGATCTTGTCTGTGATGTTAGACTGCTAATATAATCGAAATCGTAATTTAATGACTAAGATTAGAGTTTATTTTCTAAATCATCTAAAAAGAGAATTTATTTCCTTCGCGGGCAATTGTATTTCCGAATAAGGTTATGTTATAAAACGTTATATAAAACTCAGCAAGTGACTTTTGAAAAAGGGATTTAAATACTATTTTTGGGTTTTAAAAGAGAAATCGGTCCTTTACTTGAGTATTTGTGTTCCCGACGTATTCGGGGTGGATTGTTGAGTTTGCATGTCTGCATGTAACTGCTTCGCAATTTACATTCTGCGTGCGGAGTGTTATTTCCCCTACCCTCTCCACGGAGGATTTAGAATGCACTTTTGGTACGGGCCGTTCGATCCTCGGCAATGCACAGATATGATTATTATAATGAGAGGTGCACTTATGGGACAGGTCGTTCGATCCTCGGCAGTGCACAGAGAGGATTATTATATTGAGAGATGCACTTTTGATATGGGATGTTCGATCCTCGGCAGTGCATAGACCTGAGTAGTTTATTGAGAGGTGCACTTTTGGTACGGTCCGTTAGATCCTCTGCAGTCCACAGAGTGATTATTACGATGGCTCAGGCCGTTTGTCCTTATCCCGTATGCGCATGCTAAACTGTAAAAAAATTTCTACATGATTTTGAAGTGATAAGATATTTGGGAAAAAATAAAGAGGCAATTGTTGATTTATTATATTTGGGGGAAAACAAAGAAGAAATTGTTTATTTAAGATATTTGGAAAATAATGAGAAAGTGGTATCTGTTGTTTATTTCTAGTATTTACTTGGAGTTCAGTGCCTTACATACATGTTGCTTTACTGCCTTTACATGTTTATCGTGTTCATCTTACACTGTCATATAAATTTGTTGGCCCTTGGTGAGTGTCTAATTCGACCTCTCGTCACTACCTCTCTGAGGTTAGGGGGGCGACTTACTGAGTACACGTTGTTTTCGTACTCATGCTACACTTGATGTGCATTTTATTGCACAGGTACTTTCATAACAATGTGGAGGATTGGGAGACTTAGGCGAGCTGCATCATCCAGAGGCGATCCGCAGCTGACAGAGTCTCCTTCGTACTGTATTTATTTCATTTTAAATTTCCTTGTCCAGTTGTATTTCAGGCTTTGTAATGATTGTATAAGTTCTTAGAAATTGTTCATGTACTTGTGACACCAGGTTCTAGGATATGTGTTGGGTTATAATTGTTAAAGTGTAGTATTCAAACCATTTTTCCTAATTGACAGATTTTTATTTGGTTATTATGTAATAAAGTGAAAGGAAATGTTTCCATAAATGTTAAAACCAGAAAGTTATTTCAATTAATTAAGGATTTGGCTTGCCTGACATTGTTTTCCGGCGCCATCACGACCTTAGGGATTTTGGGTTGTGACAACATGGTATCAGAGTGCCAGGTTCCCGTAGGTCTCACGAGTCATGAGCAAGTCTAGTAGAGTCTTGCGGATAGGTACGGAGATGTCTATACTTATCTTCGAGAGGCTACAGGGATGTTAGGAGTACTTCCCTTCTTGATTCCTCATCGTGCGAGTTGATTACTTTGAGGCTTATGCCTATGATAATTCCTACTCAATCTTACACGTCACGGAGCGCTTGCTGTGAATCAGGAATTTGAGGAATTGAAATGGTGCTATGGATGTAAGTCGAGATGTTTCCATTTGTCATTGGTTGGGGGTTGTTGTTATGTCCCTACAGAAGAATAATATGTTGTTTCAGCTCAGTAGTTGTGTTTCTGGGAGCCTTAAGACTATGCTCAGGTAGTGATGATGCTTGTGATTGGATATCGCGTGATGTCGATATGATGATAGAATGCTTTCCCATATGTTGGGGGTGATGAATGGTTTGAAGGGAGGTCTTCTCAGAGTGTGATTTCGAGATTTCGGTATTTTAGTTCCGGCGGGGGAAAGGCATTTGGATTATGAATGGTCCGGTTGGGGTTGAGAAAGTAGTAAGACTTCGCGTCTTCAAGCGAGGTGGGATATGCACCTGTGACGGGAAGTCGTCGTCATTGATCGAATGGAATGTGTTAAGTTTGTCGGTGCTATGGTTTCTTCGGTTACGTGGGGTCAGAGTATTGAGAAGAAGTATTGAAGAATGAGGTTTGCAGAGATCGTGAGGTACGGCGGTTCAGTACCGGATAAGTGTTGATAATAAAGGCAACTAGATAAAGATGATCTTCGGAGAGCTTGAAGTCGTGGTGATTTTTTGGTTTGAGAGCTAAAGAGAATGATCCTGAAGTGAGGCTAGGCGGTGGTTCGATTTCTAGGAGGCCAGGTGTAAGAAGTTGAAGTCGAGCAGCCGCAAAGTGGGGGAACGGCAGCATAGCTTGGGATTTGAAGGAATTGTCGCGCATTAATGGATGTCCATGAGGAGCGGACGGACTATTAAAGTTTGTAAACGAAGCAGGGCGCAGGATGGGGTATTGAAGTCGCAGAGAGCGTGCATTTCAGCGTCATTGGAATGTGTCCGCGGGTGATTTCCACAGGTGGGTTATCTCCTGTGGATAGGTTAGTGGTGGCATGGTTGGCAAGTCTCTGTGAGAGGTTCTAGTGGCTATTCGGTAGGAGGAAGAATGTGTGAATGATTCTAGAGGATCTGAGTATTTAGGGGGTGCTATCAAGAGGATCTGGAAGAGTTGGACGGATTGGTGGAGATAGATCACGTTATCAAAGGAGAAAGGATCTCAGCAGGGTCCAGAGTGCTGCAAGGAGTAGCTTCAGGCTAAGTGGTGGAGTCCCACCATCTGCAGTTGGGTTGTAGGGTTATCTTCGCATAGGGTCGTGGATTGTCAGCGTGTTGGCAAGTTATTTCAGCTAAGGAAAAGGAGTAAAATAGCGATTGTGTGTAGAATCAGATGAAGATGTGCATGAGTTGGCCCTGTCGGGCCAGGCTTAGGCCTTGGAAGAGTCAGAATTTATGCTTAAGGCATGGGCGAGTTGTAAGGATAGTGACTCAGTCACGTGTTTTCATTGAAAAAGGTGTTCCTATGCTAGGAGAGCCTTGGAGTTGATTGTATTTGGGGCCAGTCAGAGTGGGTGACTCGCAGTAGTGGTTCTAGTGAGTTCAAAAAAGTTAAGAATGCGGCATTTAAGGGTTCAAGGCAGCAATATGATCGACAATCGAGCTTTTGCAGAGTAATTTCTGAGAAATAGGAGGATGGTTGGGATGTTCTATGATATGTTTCAGCATGCAGGATAGTATTGGAAGAGTGAGAGAAATAGACTCTGGATTGAAGAGAAGATTATCAGAAGGGTATGAGACGGGTTGCGGGATTTAGGCAGCATAGTCTCGTGAATCAAGGTCACTCGGGATGAGTGAGGGTTGAGTTTGCTATGGGATGAAGGAAGTTGCTATTATTACTGAGGCAATTGAAAATGATTAAAAGAAGATAGATTGATTAGCCATGGTTGAAATGGCACATTTGCGGCAGTGATCGGTTCCTTTGATGTGATTTAGTTATGCATGTGGTTTGTGCCGGTGTGTGCGGGGCTTGTCGGCAGATGCGAGGCTAGAATGCATAGTTTAACATGTAATATACCTTACATTTAAGGTGCATTAATGATAAAAATACACTTGTTATGTGCTTAATAGAGTTTATTTTATGTGTAGGTGAATTGGAGATGGAAACGGAGCTAAAGAAATGCAATTACGTCGAAAATACGCAAAAGGAGACACCTGGGAGATAGCCGAGCGTTTGCCCCCTAAAACCTAATCCTACCTGGCGTTNTACATTTGAGGTGCATTAATGATAAAAATACACTTGTTATGTGCTTAATAGAGTTTATTTTATGTGTAGGTGAATTGGAGATGGAAACGGAGCTAAAGAAATGCAATTACGTCGAAAATACGCAAAAGGAGACACCTGGGAGATAGCCGAGCGTTTGCCCCCTAAAACCTAATCCTACCTGGCGTTAGGGGGCGGTTTACCCCATAAGGCCAGGCAGCCCCTGGCGTTAGGGGGCGTTAGGGCCCAAACGCCAGGCCTGCCCTGGCCTTAGGGGTGCGTTAGAGCCCAAACGCCGGGGTCCCCAGTTTCGGCCAAATCCGAGTTTTGACGAGTTAAGTGTTTCCCGGTTGAAATAGTACTCTCCCACATGGTTAGGGTTCGGCCTAAACATATAAATAGACACCAAACAATAAAAATTAAGAGGACAGAGAAGATTCGGAAGGATTTCGAAGGATTCTACAAGAAAACACAATAGNTGAATTAATATATTTTGGTTGATTAATCTCTTTTTGTTCAACTACATTCTTATTGTAGTTGATTGATAGGGCTCTCAATTAGCTCTTCCTAATTATTATGTATCTACTTGAGAGAGAGTGCATATTTAGGTATTTTCTTGAACAAAACCAATCCCGGAGTATAGACGAAAGTCATAACCGAGGGTTTAGAGGTTAGATTAGAAATAACGATACCTCGGGTGCAATCTAAAGTGAACTGTATTGCGATCTAGCTAGCGTAACTTGAGAGAGTGCGTTTAGTAAATTATCATAATTACTTGAGAGAGATTTATGATAGTTAGAGCGTTCATGATTGACAGAGATAGCCAATTAAACTATAAGACATATCCAAGAAAGAATTCACCAACGGGGGAAACCATAATCTTAGACCTTCTTTGTCATTGTTTACATTATATAGTTAGTTAATTGCTAATTAATTATTTTGCTATTAGAATTAATTAAACAACACCAATTGATATTCAAAAGTCTTGAGAAACTTGATTAAACAACAGTTTAGTATTTTATAGACTCAATTGATACGTAAATTCCCTGTGGGATCGACTTTGGGCGTAATACCCCAGATTATATTTGCAGCGCCCGTTTAGTCTTTCTATAAGACATAGTTGAGCGTGATCAAATTTTGGCGCCGTTGCCGGGGAATTAACGGTATTATCAATTGAGTTGAAAGAAATACAAAATTCTGAAACATAGTCAATTTTCTTTAAAATTTTCGTTTTCACATTGAACGTTTAACGTTTGCTAAGTGTTGCAGGTGCATGCCTAGAAACTCATTGAGGACTGGTGAAGTAATTGAAGCCTTATCAGACCCTGAGAAAGTTTTCAGGGGCATAAACCGACCAACCGAAAAAGCAAACATCAACCACAAATTGAACAAATTGAAACCGACATGGAAGATCCACACAAACGGAATAATCATGGGGATGACGTGGTAGACCCAGTCGCTCAAATAGGGGCAGAAGCTCCTTTAGATGACTGGGCACAACCCACAGCTCAGAATTTGGCCATGGCGATACTGGTTCCTCAACTACAGGCCGAGTCCTTTCAGATTACAAATAATAGGTTGCACCTATTGCAGAACAAAGGGCTATTCTCAGGGTCGTACAGTGAAGACCCCCAGCAGCATCTAAAGAACTTCCTGTCAATTTGCAAAACTCAAAGGCAGCCAAACGTCACTCAGGAAGCAATAAAACTGTTGTTGTTTCCATTCTCAGTGACTGGTGCTGCCCAGACTTGGCTTAACTCACTCCCCATCAATTCCATTACTACATGGGAGGAGTTAGTCAAGCAGTTCGTGAACAAGTTTCATCCACCCAACAAAACTGCTCAACAAATTGATGAAATCTTGAGCTTTAGACAGAAACCAGTGGAAACATTACAAGAGACATGGGAAAGATTTAAGAGTATGCTGGTTATCTGTCCACATCATGGCATTCCTGAGCAAATGTTGGGGCAGCGTTTTTACATGGGTTTGGCTGATACTATGAAAGCAAATGTTGATGCTTCAGCTGGTGGAGCATTCCTGAGCAAAACGTGGAGAGAGAGCCAAACCCTACTTGATAAAAAGGCACAAAATTCAGGATGGACAACAAGGAATTCGCCAATTACTCATGTAGTTCATTCAGTGCCATTCGATCCATCTAACACTATTGCAGAGAATGTGGATACCTTGATAACGCAAATGAGTATACTTACAAAGAAGGTGAAAGAATCGGGACAGAAACAGCAGGTGCACATCGTTGACACAACCAATGGGGGCTTGTGCACATCTTGCATTAGTCAACCACTTGGTAATCATTGGAATACAGAAAGCCATCGCCCTCCTTACCCAGAAAATATGAATTATGTGTCAAATTATGGAAGCCAGAGACAAGGGGGCAGAATTGAGGTCAGCAAGTCCAACCATATAGGACACCTCACCAACAGCAAAACAGTGGAAATATGGGTGTCAGGGGACCGCAAGTTAATGCAGCACCGTTTCAGAGGCCACAGGGTTATAATCATCAAAATCAGCAACAATCTTACTACCCTCCTCAGCAACAACAAGGGGGAAGGCAAGAAGATGGGGTTGCCAGGTTAGAAACGATGATGCAGCAGGTAATTGGGTCAAATGAAAAAATTCAGTGAGAGAGTAGATGTTCATGATGCAGCTATTAAAAATATTGAAGTACAGTCGGGGCAGATATCTATGGCAGTGAACAATCGGCCTCATGGAACTTTACCTACAGATACTCAGGTAAATCCTGTTGACCAAGTTCCAAGGCAGCTGATGGCAGTGACTCTTCGCAGTGGCAGAGAATTAAATGTGGATCTGGAAAGAGCTCATGAAAGCAGGCAAACCGAAACATGCAGGTTGAATTTGATGATTCAGTAACCTTGACTAAACAACAGTGCAACCAAGTGAAGAAGAACTCAGTGCACAGAATGAGAATGAAAAAGAAGTGGAGATGACTCAGAAGCCGGTAGTTGAAGTGGTGGTTGAGAAAGAAAAGTCTCAAATCACTGGGATAAAGAGACTGCCAGCACCATTCCCTCAAAGGCGGGCTAAATACAAAAAGGATGAACAGTACAAGAAGTTTTTGGACATGCTCAAGCAGATACAGGTAAATATTCCATTGATTGATGCATTGAAAGAAATGCCTGGGTATGCTAAAATGATGAAGGAATTGATGTCCAGAAAAGTTGACTTCCAAGATCTAGCTACTGTCACCCTTACTCAGACTTGTAGTGCGGTGGTGACACATCCTATTGCTGAGAAGTTGTCTGACCTAGGGAGTTTTACAATTCCTTGTACCATTGGGAACTTGAATTTCACCAAAGCTTTATGTGATTTAGGGGCCATTATTAATCTGATGCCGCTGGCCATATATAAAAGACTGGGAATTGGTAGAGTTAGGCCCACATCCATGCTGTTGCAACTTGCTGATAGGACGGTAAAGACACCGTCGGGTATTCTGGATGATGTCTTGGTGCAAATGGGAAAGTTTGTATTTCCTGCTGATTTTGTGATATTAGACTGCAAGGTAGATGAGGAAATTCCCATAATCTTGGGAAGGCCATTTTTGGCCACAGGCAGAGCTCTTATTGATTGTGAGACTGGTGAACTGAAGATGAGGCTTAACAATGAAGAAATCACTTTCAACGTTCAGAAATCTATGAGGAAACCCAGTGAGTTCGCCAACTGCTCTCTGATTGATGCTGTGAATGTGCTACCAGAAAAAGATGATGCTTTCCTGTCTGTTGGGAACCCTTTGGATGAATATTTCATGAATATGGATGATATGAATGGTGAAGAACTAGCAGATTGGGTGTTAGCACTTGAGGAAAAAGATGTATGGAAACAGGCTCTCGATTTTAATTCATTACATTTAGAGAAAAGTGAGAACCTGTCGGTCGAGCTATCTAGTGAAGCACCATCCATGTTAGAACTGAAATCGGAGGATGCTGATGTGGTGGAAAAGATACTAGATTTAACCAAAGACATCGATGATAGATACTTTGTTGAATCTAGTGTCGTTATTGTTGAGGATGCTGGTACACACTCCAACCATATGTTCAAATTGTGTTTGGGTAATAATATGCAAATAGAGTTATCCGAACCACCTGATGAGTTGAGAGATAAAGAACAAGATGCCTACATTATTGAGTTCTTCTTGCCAGAAAGTAAGGAGTACACATTTTGTCGCAAGGTCAAGAAACGCAGATTATTACATGGTTTTATTGGGCCGGGCAGATTTGTTCAACCACCCCATGAACATGATCATAGAGCAGAATCAAATATGGGGGTTCAATTCAAAAGTTCAAAGTGGAGGCATAAAGTAATTAAAGCATGTGCTCAAATGAGTATGAAAGCGAGGGGATGTCGACATTAGTGGACCAGGGAGTTTCTTACACCTTACTTTTATTTCCTGTTTTGTCTATATGTGATGCACTGAGGACATTGCATGATTTAAGTGTGGGG
>ML387149.1:0-13471 GCA_005239525.1 Nicotiana knightiana | reverse complement strand
GTGGGTTATAACTTGCTAGATGATTTACGGATGTGTGATTATTTTTTATGATGTTGTGTGGAGTATTTCTTGTCTAGTGGTGGGTTATATTTGTGCGATTTGAGTTTGGATCGGTTGTAATAGTTGACCGGACCGTCACGAGGATGAATGTGAGAGTTCCAGATGATTTGAGGTATTAGATGGTTTGTATTACATGAGCTTATGAAGGATTTAGTTGAACCTCATTGCGGTATTATGGTTGTAATGGATTATGGTTGTCGTAAGTTATCTGATGGCTTATTCCATGTCTTCGGGCTAGGTGGTGAAGTCCGCTAATGACGATCGAATTGTAGGATCATTCGTTGTGTTTACGGGATGAGGAATTGCTTGGTTATTTCTTCAAATAGTCATATGCTGGTGGAGCACGGGTTTCTCGGTGCATATTAGCTGTGTATTGAAATCAGATTAAGGTGAGTGGTTTTGAGAAGGTTTTGACGAGTTCCAGATCATATGTAGCATTTAAGGATTTCTGAATCTATGTATGACCAAGGTTTGAAATCGGTAGCAAATGGTAATTAGATCTGCGGTATTTCCTTGTCAAGAAATATCTACATGTCAATGTTGGGTAGATGCAAGAAATGGCGTCGGGTCCCCAGGAGGTTCCTTCAGGGCGGTCATATCGGATTGAGTTACTTTTGGGTTGGTAGTCTGCGTGACTCAGTTGAGTTAGAGGCGATTTGTTCTGATTACTCAATTATGTGTTAATAAGTTCCGAAGAATTCATCATGGTTATGACCACGGTCGGAGTTGGTGTTTATTACAGGTATAGAAGATATATTGCGTGTGGTGATGTTCTCCTAAGTTGAGTTAAGTGCAAGGTTCACGGTTGATTAGATGTTCAATTTGCACATGGTTCAGAGTTAATTATAGGACTCTCGTAGTGTCGCGAGTTGGCATTTTAGAGGCGATGTGCCATGTGGGCTTGAGTTACTAAAGGACTATGATATTACCATTATTTACCATCTGGGCAAGGCAAATGTAGTTGCTGATGCCTTGAGCAGAAAAGTGGAGAGTATGGGTAGCTTGACATTCATTTTAGTAGAGAAGAGGCCATTAGCTTTGGAAATTCAGTCCTTGGCTAACATACTTGTAAGGTTGGATATTTCAGAGCCCAACCGAGTTCTTGCATACGTCATTGCTCAGTCTTCACTATTGGAGCAAATCAAGGCTCGACAGTGTTATGATCATCACTTGATGGTTCTCAGAGAGACAATACTATAGGGTAGTTCCAAGGAGGTTTCTATCGGCAGGGATGGTGTTCCGCGACTCTAGGGTCGTCTATGTGTTCCAAATGTCGATGGCATGAGGGAGATGATTTTAGAGGATGCGCACAGTTCTCAATATTCCATTCACCCAGGTGCTACAAAGATGTATCTCGACCTGAGGCAACATTATTGGTGGCGGCGGAGAAAGAAAAACATAGTGGAGTATGTAGCTAGCTGCCTAAATATCCAGCAGGTTAAGTATGAGCACCAGTGGCCAGGAAGCCTACTCCAGCAGAATACTTTACCTGAGTGGAAGTGGGAGCTCATTACTATGGAGTTCGTAGTCGGATTGCCGCAGACTTTGCAAAAGTTTGATGCAATTTCGGTCATTGTTGACAGATTGACCAAGTCGACACATTTCATTCCGGTTATGACTACGTATACTTCGGAGAGATTGGCGCAGATTTATATTCAGGAGATAGTTCGGTTGCATGGTGTGCCTGTTTTCATCATATCAGACGGAGGTCCTCAGTTTACTTCGCATTTATGGAGAGCAGTACAGAGTGAGTTGGGGACCCGTGTAGCGCTCAACATTGCATTTCATCCACAGACCGACGGGCAGTCGGAGTGGACATTTCAGATCTTGGAGGACATGCTCAGAGCATGTGTGATTGACTTTGGAGGGCAATGGGATTGATTCTTGCCTTTGGCCGACTTTGCTTACAAGAACAGTTACCAGTCCAAAATGGAGATGGATCCATTCGTGGCTTTATATGGTCGGCGATGTCGTTCTCCCGTCGGGTGGTTTGAGCCCAGAGAGGCTAAGTTATATGGTAATGATTTGATAAATGATGCCTTGGAAAAGGTAAAGGTTATTCAGGAGCGACTTCGCACAGTACAGTCTAGATAGAAGAGTTACACGGACTAGAAGGCGCGTGACTTAGCATTTATGGTAGACGAGAAGGTTCTCTTGAAATTCTCGCCGATGAAGGGGATCATGAGATTTGGGAAGAAGGGCAAGTTGATCCCAAGGTTTATAGGCACATTTGAGGTGTAGAGATGAGTTGGAGAGGTTTCTTATGAGCTTGATTTGTCTCCCAGCCTATCAGGAGTTCATTCGGTCTTCCACGTGACTATGCTCCGAAGGTATCATGCCGACTTGTCACATGTGTTAGACTTCAGCACAATTCAGTTAGGTGAGAGTCTGGGTTATGAAGAGGAGCTAATTGCCATCGTTGATAGGCAGGATCGCCAGTTGATATCCAAGAGGATTTCCACGGTAAAGGTTCAGTAGAGGGGCCAACAAGTCGAGGAGGCGACCTGGGAATCCGAGGAGGACATGCGGAGCAGATACTCACACTTATTCAGCACTCCAGGTGTGATTCTAGACCCGTTCGAGGACAAACGTTTGTTTAAGAGGTGGAGAATGTAATGAATCGACCGATCATTTTACTTTTTAGAAACATGTTCCCCTAAATAAGACTCCTCATATGTTCTTTTACTGTTTTATGACTTGGGGGAATGATTAGTTCGAGATTCGAAAGGGTTCAGGTTGAAATCAGAACACTTGGTTCCTTATGTTGGCCTTAAAAGGCTAAGTTTGACTTCGGTCAACATTTTGTGTAAACAACATCGGAATTGGGATTTAACGATTCCAATAGGTTCGTCTGATGATTTTGGACTTGGGCGTATGCTCGGATTGGGTTTTGGAGGACCCGAGACCATTTCGGTGCCTGATATTGAAAGTTGGTTCTTTGAAGGTTTTTGAAGTTCTTTAAATTTGGTTTAGAGTAGGTTTTGGTGATATCAAGTCCCGAGTGGAATTCCGAGACCGATAATATTCTATAATGTCATTTAAGACTTGTACGCAAAATTTGGTGTCAATCCGAGTAGTTTAAGTACGTTTCGGCACTTTGGGAGTAAATTGATGAACTTAAAGTTCATCTTTTTTATTCAATTTGTTTGGAGTGTGATTCTTAGTTTTAATACTGTTTTGGGCATTCTGAAAGTTCGAGAGAGTCCGTTTTATGATTTCAAACTTGTCGGTATGTTCGGGCGGGGCCTCGGGGGCCCAAAGTATTAATCGGACGAGGCTTGGAACAATTTAGAACTTGGGAGCAATAGCTGAATCTCCCAGCTGCTGGTGTAATCGCAATTGCGCTTGGACAGCCGCAGGTGCGAGCCCGCATGTGCGAGAGTTTGGTTGCAGAAGAGGCTCTAGGGCATTTGACCAGGGACCGTAGATGCAGAAGTTTATGGGCATCCACGAAAGCGCAGGTGCAAGGAGCAGTAGCAGATGCTGCATGCTTGCCGCAGAAGCGGGACCGCATGAGCGGGTTCCTGTCCGCAGAAGCGGCCCTCCCTGGGCTTGAAGGCCTCTGCAGAAGCGGACCAAGCACCGAAGGTGCGGTATCGCAAATGCAGCCAAGGAACCGCAAGTGCGAAGACCGCTTGGCAGAAGGGTTTCATTTAATACGGGAAATTCCGTAGGTGCGGCGTTGCAGGTGCGATTTTAGGCCCGTAGATGCGAAATCCCTGGGCAGAAAAGGGTCAAGTTCGAGGGTTTTATACCATTTTCAATTTGGGACTTTGAGAGCTTGGATTAAGGCGATAATTCAAGGATTTTTCAGATAGAACTTTGGGGTAATGATTCTTAACTTGTTTATGGTTGTATTCCATTAATCTATAGTTGATTTCATCATTAAACTATGGAATTTGGGTGAGAAATTTGAGGAAAAAGGTTGGAAGTTCTTCAACAAAGATTCTGAGTTTTGATTGGCATATTAATAACGGATTTGGATAATTTTGGTATGAATGAACTCGTGAGTGAATGTGTGTTCGTATTTTGTGACTTTTACCGGATTATGAGACGTGGACCCGGGGAGGCTTTTTAGCGCGATTTTCGAATTTATTGTTAAAGACTTGAATTCATTAATTAGCTTAGTCTATTATAGTTGTATATATGATATGTAATTGTGTTTGGCTAGATTTGGACCATTTGGAGCCGGATAATCGAGGAAAAAACATTCTTACGGATTGATTTGAGCTTGGTTCGAGGTCAGTGGCTTGCCTAACCTTGTGTGGGGGAAATCTTCTTAGGATTTGGTACTGTTGTGATATGTGAACGCCATATACGTGAGGTGAAGAGTACGTACACATGCTATTTGTTGTAAAACCCGATCTTTACTGAGTAGCAACCTGTTTTCATTTTAATTGAGTTATACCATTTTACTGAGTTGTAACCTGTTTTCATTCTTATTTGAGTTATACCAACCTGTTAGTTATTGTGTTTAGGCTAACATCGCATGTCTACGTGCATTAACTGCTTATTTGAACTCTGTAAAGCATGCGTAGTTAATTTTCTGTTTTTCCTTGTTCTTTATCGGTATTAACTGTAGAATTCTTGCTGTTAACTATTGTATTTATAGGTTTGAGTTGTATGTTCACTTTTGAGACTACGAGGCGGTTTCTCGGGAGTTCTCTCTGCACATTTTCTTTTGAGACTATGAGGAGGTACCTCGAGAGTTCTCCCTGCACATTTACTTTTGAGACTATGAGGCGGTACCTCGGGAGTTCTCCCTGCACATTTACTTTTGAGACTATGAGGAGGTACCTCGAGATTTCTCCCTGCACATTTACTTTTGAGACTACGAGGCGGTACCTCGGGATTTCTCCCTGCACATTTACTTTTGAGACTACGAGGCGGTACCTCGGGATTTCTCCCTGCACATTTACTTTTGAGACTACGAGGCGGTACCTCGAGAGTTCTCCCTGCACATTTACTTTTGAGACTACGAGGCGGTACCTCGGGATTTCTCCCTGCACATTTACTTTTGAGACTACGAGGCGGTACCTCGGGATTTCTCCCTGCACATTTACTTTTGAGACTACGAGACATTACCTCGGGAGTTTTTCTATATATTTACTTTTGAGACTACGAGGCGGTACCTCGGGAGTTCTCCCTGCATATTTACTTTGGGACTACGAGACGGTATCTCGGGAGATCCTCTGCTGTTTATCTCTGTGTGTTGTACTGTTACTTTGCTGTATTTTTCCTTTTGTTAAATTCCGGTCTCTTAATATAATGTTATATTATCCTGCTTTATTTATTATATATCAGTGGGTCTGACCTGACCTCGTCACTACTCGACCGAGGTTAAGCTTGACACTTATTGGATACCGTTGTGGTGTACTCATACTACTCTTCTGCACATGTTTTGTGTGCAGATCCAGGTGCTCATTACCAGCCATGTCATCAGTGAGCAGTGATAGTTGGAGATTTCAAGGTATATCTGCCGCGTTCACAGATCTTGGAGTCCCCCTCTATTCTCCCCTATGTCAATTACCCTTTGTATTTCTTTTTATTAGACTGCGATGTATTGAGATACTTTTTGTTTCTTTAGCTTGTGACTTATGATGTTCCGGGTTTTGGAAGACTGTGAATTTCTAAAGTATTGGTTAATGTACATGCCGAGCGGCGTTGTTACCAATTATTCAATTATCTATTGTTGTTAGTTGTTAAGTTTTACTTTTATTTTGTTATTTTTCCGTAATTTGTTAGACTTACCTAGTCGTACTAGGTGCCGTCACAACGTTTTACGAAGGGAACTTTGGATCATGACAGAAAGTTTTATGATTTTTGTGTGAGAAAACAAAGTTATGTGACTTTGATGAAAAAAAATTATAGTTACATGATCATTTGTAAAATTTACCCAGAAATGAAATGATCTCATATTGCCATACAACTTGGGAACTGAAGATTGTTCAGAATATTACCGTGTGTGGAACCTGGAAACATAGTTAAACATTTGAGGAGTGAAAGGACTCAAGGACACGAATCTTTTCACATTTTGGACCATAAGAAAAGTTAAACTTAAAAGGACACGAATCTTTTCACATTTGAGGAGTTAAACTTACCTAGTATGATAGAAGAATTTTGATAATTCAAGACGAAAATATATATACATCCGGAAGAACCTTTTTTAATTTTTTTCCTTTTAACTCTGCAGCATTGTTGTCAGCAAATTGATCTTCTCTTGGAAGCACAACACAAGTATTTGAACACTTACAGTATAAAAGTTGTCTAATTCTGCTTGATCTGCTTTGGCAGCTGACGCTTTAAGGCAATATTACAAAGTCCTTCTAGTAAAATATAGCAGAAACTTCTTCCTCTTTTTTCTTCTCCAAAAAGACATACAAGGGCATTTAATTCAACAACAACAACAACAATCCAGTAAAATCGCATAAGTGAAGTCTGAAAAGAATAGTGTGTATGCAGATCGTACCCCTACCCAAAGGGATAGAGATGTGGCTTCCGAAATCGGATCAAGGGCATTTAGTTCATGAAGAGCAATTCTGTTTTCAAAAGAAATAAAATTGATCTTAAGAGTTTACAATTTTCTAGACCACTCCACCCTATTGGTTTAAAGTGTTGGGTTAAATATTCAAATTCTTTCACAAAACTAACACCTGACACGTTATATTTGTTTTCCTATATGTTGCACAAGGTGATGTTTGTCGGGTTTATAAGTATATTAATGCTTAAAAGAGGGTGAATGGGAAATAGAGGGAAAATGAAATATTTGAGTTTCATTTGAGATTCCTTTCTTGATGAAGGGACATTGTCCTATATTGGAAGAGGAAGGAGTTTTTAATGGGTGTATAAGCAATTGCTCTTCTTCTAGCTCTTAAAGAGTTGAGAAGAAGGCAAGTCTCGTGCCGTCGTCATCGTCGCTCGCTCGGCTTCGGCTCCGTTTTGCATAAACAGCCATTCTGAATAGTTGCACCTCTTCAGATTTTAGCCCAACATTGGCTATAAATACAAGTCCATTCTCTCAGATTTTCCATACGAATTTTTGAGTTCTCCTCCTTTCTTCTGCATATTTTTAACTTCAAAGAAAGCAACAGTAAGTGTGATTTGTTACCGAACTATGTGTTTGCTGAAACACTGGGGTTTGAAGTACCACTACACCAGTGTGTAATTCGTTATATCCTAGAAGAAAATAATACATAACCTTGGGTACTAAGAGGGGATTAAATTCCTTAAGGAAACACTGTGAATTCAGTGAGCTCGGTTAACTTTTGTTTCGTTTACATTTCTGTTTGTATATTATTTTATTTTCTCCAGAATTATTTTACAAATACAGTATACTAACAAGCTTAAAGAATATAATATTTTCTGTATTTGTGTCATAATCACTATTTCTGAAGAGTAAAACCTTTGTGATTTTCTACTCTATTGGAGATTAAAATCTACGTGATTTTAACGTTTGTATGTGTCATTCTTTTACAGAAATGACTAATGACAACGGGAACCGGGCTGTTCCGATGATGACTGCCAATGCATCAACAAGCCTAACACCTGCGTTGGCACCGGCGGAAAAACTCGGAAAATTTTCCGGGATTGATTTCAAGCGCTGGCAGCAAAAGATGTTCTTCCACTTGAGTACTTTAAGTCTGCAGAAGTTCATCAAGGAAGATGTTCCTGTGCTGCCTGATGAAACTCCAGATAATGAACGGTTTATCGTGATTGAGGCATGGAAGCACTCTGATTTTCTATGCAAGACTTATATTCTTAGCGGACTGGAGGATGATCTGTATAACGTCTACAGTGGCGTGGAGATGTCAAAAGAACTGTGGATTACGCTTGAAAGGAAATACAAAACTGAAGATGTCGGGTTGAAGAAGTTCGTTGCCGCAAAGTTTTTGGACTACAAAATGGTAGATAGCAAGTCTGTTATTACCCAAGTCCAGGAATTGCAAGTGATTATTCATGATCTCCTTGCTGAAGGTATAAGTCGAACTAATTCTAATGTTGAAAATAGTAATTTTAGTACTTTTACTAACAAAATTTTGATTGAAGGTCTTGTCATAAATGAAGCATTCTAAGTAGCAGCGATGATTGAGAAGTTGCCTCCTTTGTGGAAGGACTTCAAAAACTACTTAAAACATAAATGCAAGGAGATGTCGCTTGAAGATCAAATTGTTCGATTGAGAATCGAAGAGGACAACAAAGCTGCTGAAAAGAGAGGCTGTGTAAACTCAACAATAATGGGTGCAAACATTGTTGAGGATACTTCTCAAAATAAGAGAAAGAGGAAGCAGGCTTCTGGACCGAAAAGAAACCCAAGCAAGAAGCGGTTCAACGGAAATTGCTACAACTGTGGGAAAGCTGGACACAAATCTACAGATTGTCGTGCTCCAAAGAAAGACAAGAAGAAGGGTCGAGCAAACATGGTTGAAAAGCACGAAGATGTTGATGACTTGTGTGCTATGCTTTCTGATGCAACCTGGTGGGCAATCCTAAGGAGTGGTGGATTGATTCTGGAGCCACTCGCCGTGTTTGTGCTGTTAGAGAAGCTTTTGCTACATATGCTCCTGTTGGACCCGAAGAGACGTTTTCTATGGCAAATGCAGCAACAACCAAGATTGAAGGGTGTGGGAAGATATTTCTGAAAATGACTTCCGGCGAAGTGGTGACTTTGAACAACGTCCTTCATATTTCCGAGATTAGAAAGAATTTAGTGTCTGCTGGACTTCTTGTTAAGAATAGTTTTAAATGCATTTTTGTATCCGATAAGGTTGTAATAAGTAAGACGAAATGTTTGTAGGAAAAGGTTACCTCACTGAGGGAATTTTCAAGCTGAATGTAATGGTTGTTGACAATAATAATAAAATTTTAGCTTCGTCTTACTTACTTGAGTCAAATGAATTATGGCATATACGTTTGGGTCATGTCAATTATAAAACCTTGCGGAAAATAATTAATTTGGAAGTATTGCCTAAGTTTGAATGCGACAAATCAAAATGTCAAATATGTGTGGAATCTAAGTATGTTAAACATCCTTATAAGTCAGTTGAAAGGAATTCAAATCCTTTAGACTCAATTCACACAGATATTTGCGACATGAAGTCAATACCATCTTGCGATGAAAAGAAGTATTTCATAACTTTTATTGACGATAGTACTCGATATTGCTATGTTTACTTACTTAATAGTAAAGATGAAGCAATAGACACATTCAAGCAATACAAAAATGAAGTTGAAACACAACTTAACAAGAAAATCAAAATGATAAGAAGTGATAAGGGTGGTGAATATGAATCTCCTTTTGAAGAAACATGTTTAGAATATGAAATTATTCATCAAACAACAGCTCCTTGTACACCCCAATCCAATGAGATTGCGGAAAGAAAGAATCGTTCATTAAAGAAGATGATGAACGCATTGTTGATAAGTTCTGGTCTTCCACAGAACTTGTGGGGGGAAGCCGTTCTTACGGCTAACCGAATACTAAATCGTGTACCCCATAGCAAAACACAATCCATTCCATATGAAAAATGGAAAAGAAGGAAGCCAACTTGAATTATTTTAAAGTGTGGGGGTGTTTGGCAAAAGTGCAAGATCCTAAACCGAAAAGGGTAAAAATAGGATCGAAAACTGTTGGTTGTGTTTTCATAGGATATGCGACCAATAGTAAAGCATATCAATTTATGGTTCATAAATCAGAAAATCCCGACATTCATAATAATACGGTTATAGAAACAGATAATGCTGAGTTCTTTGAAAATATATCCGTATAGAAAGGAATGTGAGTCGATTGGTGAAGGATCTAAACGGCCTCAGGAAGAAACAAAAGAAAGTACATTTAATCAGGAGGATCCAAGACGTAGTAAACGTCAAAGAACGTCTACTTTATTTAGACCAGATTTTGTGACTTTCTTATTGGAGAATGAGCCTCAAACGTTTAAAGAAGATATGTTGATTCCGTAATCTTTGTATTGGAAAGAGGCAGTCAATAGTGAGATAGAATCCATATTGAACAACCATACATGAGAATTGGTTGATCTTCCTCTTGAACATAAACCGTTGGGTTCTAAATGGATATTTAAGAGAAAAATGAAAGATGATGGCACTATTGACAAATATAAGGCATTGAGAGTGAAGATATTCTACATAATGTAAATATTCCACCCAAAAGTTTCCTTTAATTGAAAATCGTATTTACTCTTTATATTTCTAACCATCGGGGAGATTCATCCTATATTATTCCTAGATTATTCCATCAAATAGCAGAATCGTGGCTATGGAACTATGCTAGCGACCTACCCAATTTATTGTAGAAATTTTTGCGATCAATGATTGGACCATGCAAACTAGAAATGCTTTTTCTTGGCTAAAGTAAGCGAATTATTGATTGTGTCATAAAGACCCTTATGTCCACGCCCGAATTGTTTCCCCCAGGGGAAATATGTGCATCTNAAATACTTATATACAATTATATACAAAATATATAAATACAGAACCCGTCGTAAAAATAAATTAGTATTTTTCGGAAATTCTCGGTAAGAAAGAAGGGGATGTTTTTTTTTCTGTTTTAAGAAAAGGAAAATCTTATTTCCCGAATCATTGTACATTGCAATTTGAATTAGGAATTCTGTGTCCAACTCTAAGCAGCCCTTAACTACATATGCATCTGATCATATATGTATTATCTATTCCAACAAATAATACAAAAGAAGGAGGTTTTTCAATGCGAGATCTAAAAACATATCTCTCTGTGGCACCAGTGCTAAGTACGCTATGGTTCGGGGCTTTAGCAGGTCTATTGATAGAGATTAATCGTTTTTTCCCGGATGCGTTGACATTCCCCTTTTTTTCATTCTAGTTATTGTCATGGGAAGGAATGAAGAAGATTAGAGATCCAATCAAATATTGGTGATGAATTCCTCTCCCCCTCTTTTCTCTTTTTTCCCTTTTTAGAATAAGGGAGGAAAGAGAAAGAATAAAAAAAGTGGATTCAACATTCGGGCTCAAGTTCGAATTAACTGAATATTAATAATAGAGGAATGAGGGTAGAATAGAATATCTAGGGCAAGAGTATTATACAAGATACTTAAATGATTACTACAATTTGAAATATACTTTAAAAAAATCGTTGTATTTTACTATGACTTTGTTTTACTATTACATATTTAATGATATTTATGAAATTTAATAATAATAAATAGTAATAAATAAATAGTAATAAAATTACTTTATCTTGGATCTTGGGCGGCCCCCAAAATAAAGAGCCTTGAATTCTAGAAGAAAAGCACCTAGACCTAACAAGATTAAGTGAATACCTAAAATTGTGGTCATTTTATTTCGATCTTTCCAGACATAACCAAAGAAGGGAAAAGATTCTTCAAGTGTCTCAGGTCGTAGAAGTGCATGATAAATGCCGCCAAAGTCCAATACTGAGCCATTCAATTTGGAATACTTGAACGGTCGATTCTTTTTTTTTATCTTCACTTTCGCCTGAAAGCGGAGGAATGTCTCATTAGTTATAACTAACCATTCCATTAAACAATTAGAATTTGAAATAAATATAGAATGAGAGATATATATGATATAGAATTAATTATATAAATGTAATAAAAAATTAAAAGGATTTCACATGACAAAAAAATAAATGAAAAAGAACATTTCCGAAAATATATTGTATTACCTTCATTGGTGCTCTTGGAGTAGTCGGTCTAGCCCTGAACCTACGTGCCTATGACTTTGTTTCTCAGGAAATTTGCGCAGCGGAAGATCCTGAATTTAAGACTTTCTGCACCAAAATTCCGGCCTGGTCCGGTATGGAATGAACTTATAATCATGGAATCGACTCAATCATCAGATTATAAGTTTGGTAGACATGCGAGACTCAAAATCTCTTGCTAAATAGCGTGGAGGTTCGAGTCCTCTTCAAGGCATAATATTGAGAATGCTCATTGAATGATCATTATCAATAAGAGAGCTTCTTTATCTTTTGATTTGTTCTGCCGAATCGGTTGCTCAAGATCTTTGGTCTTTATCTGGACCTGATGAAAAAAATGGTGCCTTCATCGACGTTGTTTTTTGACCGGAAGCCTTTGTATCTTAATGCACGTATTTAATTTATTCGGAGCTATTAGAGCGGGATCCACTTTTTGGGTATGAGTCGAAGCAATAATTTGGGTATGATATTTTAGGGTCAATCTTTTAGGAATAGGGTTACATAATTATGGTTCTTTTCCATCAACATTTAGTTGAATTCAAGACAAGCTATTACAAATACAAGAGCGGACGACGTATTGTATAAACCCCAGACATTTATTAACTGAGAAAGAAATCCACCAGGGCAAAAATACTATAGATGCAAGATAGAAAAGAGGAGTGAATGCTTTCTTTTTTGCCATNTCCAGACATTTATTAACTGAGAAAGAAATCCACCAGGGCAAAAATACTATAGATGCAAGATAGAAAAGAGGAGTGAATGCTTTCTTTTTTGCCATTTTTTTTATCTGTTTTAATTCTCTCAATTCCCGGGAGATTGCACCAAAAATTCGAGTTCCTTTTGGATTTCCTTCTTGATCAATAACTTTGTTTCCCGGGCCTCTAGTGAGTTACAGACAATCCCGATAAACCCCAATTTAATGCTTCATCTCCCCCAATAATGCCTTCGCCTTCAACTCGTTCTAAAAAAATAGGATTCCGGGTAATAAGTTTTTGATACTCAACCCCTGTTAAAAAATAATCGAGAGCCACTACGAAGAAGTTCCGGGAGTTACGAAGGAAGCTTCGAACTCATATTGGTCATGGGTCTGTTGACTTTGTATACCATTCCGTTGTAAATAAACGATCCTATCATAGATCCATTGGGGTCTTGAAATTTTATAAATATTATAAGAATGGAAACAATATTTTCCCATTGAGGCCGAACCTAAACCTGTGCTTTCAAAAATAAATCCAATTGTATTATTTAGATTCAAAGAAATAGATGAATTGAATGAAACGATTATTTTTTTCTTTCAAAAAATAATAAAGAAAGAATCATGGTAACCATTCGAGCTGACGAAATTAGTAATATTATCTGTGAACGTATTGAACAATATAATAACTTAGATTTCCTATCGGGATCTCCAATCTAATTCAAGGTCCAGTCATTATACAATGCTTCGTTTCTCAGGAAATTCGCGCAGCGAAAGATCCTGAATTTGAGACTTTCTACACCAAAAATATTCTCTTAAATGAAGGTATTCTCGCTTGGATGGAGGCTTCAAGAATACACATTGAATGCTGAGATTACGCATTGAATTTCTGGTAGTAGATCCATAATGAAAAAAGTATTTGTGATTGTTGTTGATTGATTTCCCAACACACGTAAGTGTACGTGGTCGACAAGTAATATAGGAATTGAAGTCCAGATATCGTACCCACA
>ML387148.1:8856-80239 GCA_005239525.1 Nicotiana knightiana | reverse complement strand
GAATTAGCTTTTTGATTTGGTGAGGGCACATGATTCATGAAGGAAAGGTAATGTTGTTGACCTCTAAGTTAGAATAGTTAGTGAATTGTGAATAAAGCATGGTATTTGTGAGTCGATTATTGAGGCGAGGGTGTCACACCTTTGTGCTTGAAATGTTTTAAATATTCTTGGTATAACGTGATAAGGGATTTGCGTAATAAGTTGTGTACATGAGTGTAGTTTGATTTCTTGAGGACGAGCAAAGGTTTAAGTGTGGGGTCTTGATGCGAGGCTAGAATGCATAGTTTAATATGTGATATAGCGTACATTTGAGGTGCATTAATGATAAAAATACACTTGTTATGTGATTAATAGAGTTTATTTTAGGTGTAGGTGAATTGGATATGGAAATGGAGCTAAAGGGATGCAAATACGTCGAAAAATACGCGAAAGGAGACACCCGGGCGATGGCTTGGCGTTTGCCCCCTAAAGACTGACCCTACCTGGCGTTAGGGGGGCGTTTACCCCATAGGGCCAGGAAGCCCCTAGCGTTAGGGGGGCCTTAGGGCCCAAACGCCAGGCCTGACCTGGCCTTAGGGGTGCGTTAGAGCCCAAATGCCCGGGGTCCCCAATTTCGGCCAAATCCGAGTTTTGACGAGTTAAGTGTTTCCCGGTTGAAATAGAAGTCTTCCACATGGTTAGGGTTCGACCTAAACATATAAATAGACACCAAACAACACAACTTAGAAGGACGGAGAAGATTCAGAAGGATTTCGAAGGATTCAACAAGAAAACACCATATAAGTGACAAACATTGATTTCTACATCTAGTATTCATTACTTTGTATTTCAATTATGCAATTTATTTTAGTTTTGATTCTCAATAACATGAGTAGCTAAATTCTTTAGTCTAGGGTTTTGGTAGAACCCGTTGGGGATGAATTCATTGTGATATTAATATATTTTGGTTGATTAATCTCTTTTTGTTCAACTACGTTCTTATTATAGTTGATTGAAAGGGCCCTTGATTAACTATTCCTATTTATTATGTATCTACTTGAGAGAGAGTGCATATTTAGGTAGTTGCTTGAACAACACCACTCCCGGAGTATAGACGAAAGTCATAACCGAGGGTTTAGAGGTTAGATTAGAGATAACGATACCTCAGGTGCAATCTAAAGTGAACTGTATTGCGATCTAGCTAGCGTAATTTGGGAGAGTGCGTTTAGTAAATTATCATAATTACTTGAGAGAGATTTATGATAGTTAGAGCGTTCATGATTGACAGAGATAGCCAATTAAACTATAAGACATATCCAAGGAAGAATTCACCAACGGGGGAAACCATAACTTTAGACCCTTCTTTATCATCGTTTACATTATATTGTTAGTTAATTGCTAGTTAATTATTATTGTTAGTGGAATTAGTTAAACAACACAAATTGATATTAAAAAATCTTGAGAAAAGTGATTAAGTAACAGTTTAGTATTTTAAAGACTTAGTTGATACGTAAATTCCCTGTGGGATCGACTTTGGGCATAATACCCCAGATTATATTTGCAGTGCCCGTTTAGTCTTTCTATAAGACATAGTTAAGCGTGATCACACAGTTAATATAAGAGTGGGGGTTTCTAGAAGAGTCTAGACCGGGACTCTCAAGCGGACAACTTGAGAGGGAAAGGCATCTGCACCGCTGATGGACTAGTTTTACCACAAATAAGCCTTTTCAGATTTGGTGATTTAGGAAGAGCGCGAACACTCATCAAGCGCCGCTATGGTATTAATTAATCACAAGTGGAATATGATATGGATCATGCTTTACGAAAGTATAAAACAACACGTTGTCAAATATTTTGCATGATGAAAACAGTAAAGGCAATGTTAAATGAAACATAAAGACATAAGAGAAGGGAAAACAAGAAGAAGTTAGCTTCCGCAATGTGGAAGTTGTAATAAAGTAAGCGAGGGAGTAAGGGTGGGGGGAGACATGATGTAGCAAGAAAATGTATTGTAGCAAGCAAAGATAACTAGAAATAAAGGAAAATGCATGCTATAACCAAATTGAGTAGAGATTTGCATATTAATGCGAATTCAACTAAAGGAAAAAATGGGGAAAGGGTGTACATGCAGCAATAAAAACAGAACCGAGAGTGGGATATTTATGTAATAGCAAAAATAATAAAAGACAAGGAAACACGTTTATCAGAGAAGACTAATTCATACAAACCAAGTTCACTATGGTAAGAGCCTAAAAATATCCCCAGCAGAGTCGCCATGCTGTCGCGCCCCTTTTTCTCGCAAAATAGGGTTTCAACATGTGACAAATCTTTTAAGGAGATATTAAAAGAAAGAGTAGCCACCTCGCGATACTTTAAGGTGCACTAGGGCACCTATTTGCAAATAACTCTGGTTTAACTAGTTTGCGTCACCAAAGATTGGATAAGGGCTCAAATTACCTCGAAGAGAAGGTGTTAGGCACTCTTAGAGGTCCACAACTGCGGGTCCCGGCCGAACTCGAATTATATGAATTAGTAGATAAACAGAGAGAAAACAAGAAGTTTGGGCAGTTATTATCAAAAGTCTAAGAATAATTACAAACACTTGATTTAAAGACAAGATGGGGGTCCTAAGTTTTTTAGTCTAAAGGATCACACCGTGCAACATAAATAATACTTCGTAACTCTCTCGAGATGGGGTGTTACTCGTATTGTTTAGTGGGCACATATTATCATCTTCTGCTACCTCGTTACTATATTTGAGTTTGTTTCCTAGAGCGCACTAATTGATTCTAAATTGTGCCTTATGCGTGCACTACCCATCCCATGCTTATGGGCCAGGAGGCTTTGGACCTACTATTTGGATGGTTCTAGAACTTACTCATGTTGCTCAAAAATGATAAATTTAGTGACATTCAAAACATGCAGGACTACACATAAGGCAAATAAATGGATCAAGTTATCCTCCACATGTAAACAATAAATGCACGCTAACAAGTTCGTAATGAGGCAGTAGACAATTTCAGAATAGAATATTTAAATCCTATGGTCATGGCTTCTATGTGATTCTGAATTTTAAATATACAGGTAATGTTGCTTCTTATGACAACAAATTTGCATATCGAAGTATTACAAATCCTATAGGCATGATTTCTTATTTGTTTGCGAGATAAGGCAGTGAAACAATTTGATACTATAGGCAGGATTTCTACCCTTTCATGAAAACATTAAAATATACCCATTTTCAAATTTTTTACCAATACCCCAATTGTTATTACAGAATTATTACAGGCCCAATTATGAATAAAATTACAAAGCGATACAAATAATTTTAGTGGGCCGAAGACAGGCCCAAAATATACCCAACCCAGTCAGGTCTTCAATTTTGTCTCCACACCTATTTCAGCATAGCCCAGAAACCGCAAGAGACCTTGGATTATACCCAACAGTCATAGTTGATCAATGGATCCAGGAACAATCATTTACACAAGCCAATTGGCCTATTCAGTAGGCATAAAGAGGGCATAGTTGAGCAGTCAAGAAGAAAGTGGCCAAGAACCTCAGGCTCTAGTGTGTCAGAGTTCACAAGGGCCTCAAAGTAGACCCCTAGTAGAGCTCACACTAGGGAGGTTAATAGAGAAGTTTTAGGGGAAGGGAGGGGGGCTTGGCATTCAGCCGGCCAAGAATTAGAGACTCGAAATAGGGAAACAACTATTTAAAATAGTAGCAAAGTAACAAGGTTTGGAAGAGTGCATTTACATTTTTTTAGAAAAAAACATTACAAAGTAATCACATAATGAACATATCAACACAGAGGCTGCACGAATTCAAGAAACAAGTTAGTGCTGCAAGTCTTCACTTAGCACATTGGTTCAGGGTATATTTGTAAGGAGCAAGGAGTCTTAGACTTCTGGAATTACAATGTTAATAAGCAAAGGACCATTAGGCCAGTAAGACAGATAGATATCACTAAATCAACAAGTTCAAATATAAAGGACCAAATCGTGCTAAACATAGAGATTAAATAGTACAACTTATACTAGCAAGGCAAATAGAATCACATATTATAGAGGAAACAAGTAAGGAAAGACTAGTCTAAAATAATTAAGTGTTAGGGATACAAAATTGGTAGGGTGAGAACACACTAAATGGCAAACATAGTCATAGGAGGAAAATTACAGCTAGAGTGAGGGTCTCAAGGCAGGAAATGGGTTTCTGAGGCCATGGAGCCCAAGCACACACTCAATTACCCATACATTAGGCTAAACAAACGTTAAATAGTCCAACTTATTCAAGTTAAACAGGAATACATAACATTTTAGGCATGAGCCAATACTAGAGTGTTTTATATCATAACAGAATCACATATAAAGAGAGTCGAGAGATTACATCAAGCCATGTAATTTCAAAAAACATGGATATGCTAATTAGAACATAATGGAATAAACATTGCAAAGCTTGAGAACTAACCAGTTATTGCTCAAAAAACAAGAAAAGAACAACAATATGACCCAGGATCTAAGATGGGTCAAGTTCCCAACGCTTTCAAAGAACCCAGGGCAGTGCTCACACCCAAGGAAGGTCAGAAAATAGGAAATCTGATGGCCTTGGCTTTCAGCTAGCCAAGAGCCAAAAAAGAACAAGAGGATAATGAACATAGAGTAAAAGCCTTAGTTTTTCATTTAAAATTTAGATATTGAAGTTTGTCTAAAAGGAATGGGGGAGGGGTTTATATAGTAGTAAAAGTCGAATAGTAAACAAGGTAAATTGACTAATTTAAGCAAAAAATAAGATAAATAAACATGAAAATGGGTCTAAAATCAATTTAAAGGAGAAATCTATAAACCCTAGTTTTTAAGGAAAATGAAAATCGATAGATCTAAACAAAGGAGATTCTTTTTTGGCCATGGCCTCAGAATCTAAACAAATGGGTCTAAGATCAACAACCCCGCTTTGCTTGGAAACATGAAGTTTTTTCAGGCAAAGAAAATGAACAAGGTGAATGCTTTTTGACCTCACTATTATTTAAAAAAGAAAAGAAAATAAAAGAAAAACATGTAATTGAGCCTTGGCTTTAGGCCGCCTAAATATCCCGGGTTATAAAGGAATAAGGTCACGTGTAGTTTAAGTGGAAAATAACTGATAGTGTGTGCTCAGAAGGAGAATCGAGTGAAGTTCCGTTGAGGTTCCGATCCTGTCACGACCCAAAATCCATAAGGTCGTGATAGCGTCGGACATCATTGTCAGGCAAGCCAATCATTAATTAATTGAAATAGATTTTCGATTTTAGCATTTATGAAAAAGCATTTCCTTTCACTTTATTACATATTAACTAAATAAGATCTGCTAAGTAAATACAATGGTTTAAATAGTCCTATTTTAACAAATATACTCCAACACGTCCCAGAACTCGGTGTCACAAGTACATGAGAAATTTTAAAGAATTTTACAATTTCTACCAAGGTTGTCTGAAATACAAGTGGACAAAGAAATTTAAAATAATGTAATACAGTATGAGGGAGAGTGTGTCAGCTGCGGATCGCCTCCGAATGATGAAGCTCGCCTAAGTCTCTGAATCCTCCACATTGCTATGAAAGTACATGTGCAATGAAATGCACAACAAGTGCAGCATGAGTACAAAAATAACCTGTACTCAGTAAGTCACCCGCCTAACCTCAGAGAGGTAGTGACGGGAGGTCAAATTAGACACTTGCTAAAAGTCAATTTAGAATATTCAGATGTGACACTAAGCATGAATATCCTAGGCAATTTATTAAAAACAGGAATAATTATTATCAGCCTTTTCCACATTTTACACTTTCAGTATTCGTCATTTCAGTTGACAATTTAAATCATAATCCGGGATAAGAAACCTCAGACTTATTTTACATTTTTACACATAAATTCTCCTTCCTCATAATTGAACGTTAAAACTTCCTTAGGCCAATATACATGTATAAATCACAGCAAATACGCAGTAAATATCATGCGCAAGCAATGCCGAGGGTCTATGGCCCGAACCAACATAAATATAAATTATGCACTGCCGAGGGTTGAATGGCCCGAACCGTAGATGCATCTATCTGCCCCGCTCGCGAATTGATCATGCGACGCGGTTATACATAAAGTACTAAGGCTAGCCTGATCGCAAATCATACCTGCGTCTCAGGTACTCATATGGATATACACAAATACAGGGTCATCCTGCTCGCCAATCATAGATGCGACTCAGGCACCCAAAGTTACAGATGTCCATACAATAAGTACCCATTTCATCAACAAAGTCGTTTTCTCAGGAAAGTGGTAAAATTATTTTTAAAGGGACATGAAATATATCTCTTCAATCTTTGTTTTTAAAGTCATTTGCCAAGTTTAATGGTATTTCCATAATACAACCCTATCAGGTGCACAATTATCCGCAGAGGAATAAATTCTCTTTCTAGATAATTAAGAAAGTGAACTCTAGTCTTCTTCAGATATTCAATTACGATTTCGATTATATTAGCAGTTTAGTATTACAGGCAGGATTACAGGTACAACACGTAAAGCATGCTAGTGAGTCCTAGACTACCCGGACAAGGCATAATACTAGCTACGCACGGACTCATGTCACCTCGTGGATACGTAGCCCCGAAGATAATAGCATGTACTTAATTAATTCATCTAGGGGTACAATTCCCCCTCATAAAGTTAGAAAGGAGACTTACCTCGCTCTGAAATTCCATAACCGGCTTCCAAGCCCTTCCGACGACTCTAACGGACGCACAATGCCCCCAAACTATCAAAATAACGACAAACCAATGACAATATACTCTAATATTTGTAACAGTTCCAAATTATATAACTTCCCGATCCCGCTTAGTGAAATGACAAAAATTCCCTCGGGCCCATGTGCCTGAAAATCCGAAATTTCTTGAAGATATACTCTACCCATAGCCTCACTAGTTCAAATATACAATTAACTCTACATTCCATGCTAAATTCGTGGCTAAAAATCACAATTTTCTAGGTTTCTTTAAGATTCCCAAACTTTCCTACCAATTTCCATGCATATAATCTTGTATTTAGTTCAAAAATGTTAAGAAATTACTGACCTTACGATCCTTGATGAAATCCTCTGCTTGAAGCTCCTCAAAATCGCCCATAGCATATGAAAATAGATGGAGAAATGACCAATTCTCGCTTAAAAACAATCTGCCCAGACTTATTTTCGCAACTGCGATCCCCTTGTCGCACCTGCGCTTCCGCAGGTGCGCCCAGATCTCCCACACCTGCGGCCTCCTTGGCTCCAGCCCAATTTCACACTGACGGCGCCCTTAGCTGCACCTGCGGCCAAACTCTCGCAGGTGCGGTTACACCAGATGACAGCAACCTTCAACTTTCTTCAACTTCAAATATTGATCTGTTAACAACCAGAATTCCACCCGAGGCCCCTAGGACCCCGTCCAATTATACAAACCTGTTCCAAAACATAATGCGGACTTACTCGAGGCCTCAAATTACATCAAACAACAACAAAACCACGAATCGCACCCAAATCCCAACTTTATGGACTTAGTAATTTCCAACTTCTATCCGATGCCGAAACCTATCAAATCACGTCTGATTGACCCCAAATTTTGCACACAAGTCATATTCGACATTACGGAGCTTCTCCAACTTTCTGAATAGAATTCTGACCTCGATATCAAAACATCCACTTCCGGTCGGATTTCTCAAAAACCTTCAACTTTCTATCTTTAGCCAAATGACTTCAAAATGACCTCCGGACATTCGAATTCACTTCCGATCGCGCTCCCAACTCCAGAATCACTGTACAAAGCTATTCCCAGAGTTGGAATCCCAAACGGGCATCAACAACACTTAAATGCACTTCAAGCCAAAATATATGAAATTCTTCTAAGATGCTAACTTCCATAATATACGTTGAAACGCTATCGGTTATCCAAACCCCGATCTGGACATACGCCCAAGTCCGAAAACAACATACGAACCTGCTGGATCCTTCAAATCCTGATTCGGAGGTCGTTTACTCATGATTCTTCCAACTTAAGGCTTCTGAAATAAGAATTTCCTTTCTAAATCAACTCTAAACTTTCCGAAATTCAATTCCGACCACACCTACAAGTCATAATACCTGAAATGGAGCTGCTCACAGCCTCAAACCGCTGAACGACGCGCTACAGCTCGAAACGACCGGTCAGGTCGTTATATTCTCCCCCACTTAAACCAACGTTCATCCTCGAACGTGCTAAGAACTGCTCTGGAGTTATCTGAAATCCTTGTTTAACACCCCGAGCACCTGCCCGTGCTACCACAACCCAGTTGAGTACATTAGCTTGATCAAATCTAAATATTTATTCTTTTATCCATATAATAAGCTCAGAATCTAGTTCCAACACTTGAAATTTCTCTTGCCAGGCCTAGTTCCAATATATAAACATTGTATCAACTACCACATGAGGTACCAGAACGTGATTACATAACTTTGCTTAATTAGCACCATGCACCGCAAAATTCATCATCTAACCACAATGATGTTCCCTGAACCTTAATAGCCAAAATTTCACGAATTTGATGCTCCCGATGCACCTCATAACAAATATACATACATCCTGCTATAATGCTGATGATACCACTACAACGGAGGAGATGTGTAGAAATTCATTCCCAACTACAGAGGTAACAAATCATTGAATAACTCATCTTGACTCGAATCGTCACCTCGTTACTAACCTGAATAGTGGTATTTGTCCTTTAATGTATTTCACATAATGTTATCGCACTTTATCCCTGATCCAATAATCTCGTCTCGCCCAGTATGAACTGTTTAGACAACAAATTATCCCAAACATGACTAACAGTCTCACATTATACCACATCGCGCCAATAGGCCACAACTCGAACATGATAAATAAGAAATAACTCAGGAAGGACTACTCAACTCACGCCACTAATGTGAACTTTCTCCAAATATAGGAAATAAATATAGGAACCTAAATCATCATCACACTGTTGCGGCATGCAACCCGATCCAGATAACATGCTCGTGGCGGCGTGCCACCTGATCCAAATATCATGCCCGTGGCGGCGTGCCACCCGATCCAAGTAACATAACTGTGGCGGCGTGCCACCTGATCCAAATAACATAATTGTGGCCACTCAGAGTCACCCACTCAGATTGGCCCCGAATACAATTAACTACAAGGCTCTTCTAGCACTTGAACACCCTTTTCCTTGAAGCACGTGACTGAGTCGCTACCCTGACAACTCCCATATGCCTTAAGCAAAATTCTGAATCTTCCAAAGCCTAACCCGGGCCCGACAGGGCCAACTTTTGCACACATTCATCAAATCCCACGCACAATCACCATTTTACTCCTTTCCCTTAGCTGAAACACCTTGCTAACACGCCGACAATCAGAAAACCTATGAGAAGACAACCCTACAACCCAACTGCAGATGGTGGGACCCTGCCACTTAGCCCGAAGCTACTCCTTGCACCACTCTAGACCCTGCCTTTCTCCTTTGATAACGCGATCCTGCTCAACCAATCCGTCCAAATTCTTCCAAATTCTCTTGCTAGCACTCCCTAAATACACAAATTCTCTAGCATAATTCACACATTCCGCACCCTACCAAATAGTCACTAGAACCGCTCGCCGAGACCTGCCAACCATGCTACCGCTACCCTATTCACAGGAGATAACCCACCTATGGAAAACACCCGCGGACACCTCTCAACGACGCTGAAATGCATGCTTTCTACAATTTCAATACCCCATCCTACGCCCTACTTCATTTACCAACTTTACTAGTCCGACCGCTCCTCATGGACATCCATTAAATGCGTGACAATATCTTCAAATTCTAAGTTATGCTGCCGCTCCCCCACTTTGCGACTGCTCGACTTCCGCTTCTTACACCTGGCCTCCTAGAAGTGGAGCCACCGCCTAGCCTCAATTCAGGATCATTCTCTGCCAACCGCATTCTTCAATACTTCTTACCGATACTCTGACCCCACGTAACTGAAGAAACTATAGCACCGACAAACGTAACACATTCTATTCGATCAATGACGACGACTTCACGTCACAGGTGCATATCCCACCCCACTTGAAGACACCAAGCCTTACTACTTTATTAACCCCAACCGGACCATTCATGACCCAAATGCCTTTCCTCTACCGGAACTAAAATACCGAATTCTCGAAATCACACTCTGAGAAAACCTCCCTTCAAACGATTCATCACCCCAACACACAGGAAAGCATTCTATCATTATATCGACATCACACGATAATCAATCGCAAGCATCATCACTACCTGAGCATGACCTAAATGCTCTCAGAAGCGCAACTACTGAGCTGAAATAACATATTATTCTTTTTCAGGGCCATAACAACAGCCCCAACAAATTATACATGGAAACATCTCGAATTACATCTGTAGCACCATTTCAATTCCTCAAATTCAAGATTCATAGCGAACGCTTCACGATGTGTAAGATTGAGTAGGAACAAACATAAGCATAAGCCTCAAGGGAATCAAATCGCACGACGAGGAATCAAGAAGGGAAGTACTCCTAACAGCTCTGTAGCCTCTCGAAGATAAGTACAGACGTCTATGTACCGATACGCAAGACTTTACCAGATTTGCTCATGACTCGTGAGACCTAAGGGAACCTAGTTCTCTGATACCATGTTGTCACGACCCAAAATCCATAAGGTCGTGATGGCGCCGAACATCATTTTCAGGCAAGCCAATCATTAATTAATTAAAGTAGATTTCCGATTTTAGCATTTATGAAAAAGCATTTCCTTTCACTTTATTATATATTAACTAAATAAAATTTGCTAAGTAAATAAAATGGTTTTAAATAGTCCTATTTTAACAAATAAACCCCAACACGTCCCAGAACCCGCTGTCACAAGTACATGAGCAATTTCTAATAATTTTACTATTTCTACAAAGCTTGTCCGAAATACAAGTGGACAAAGAAATTTAAAATAATTTAATATAGTATGACGCAGACTCTGTCAGTTGCGGATCGCCTCTGAATGATGCATCTCGCCTAAGTCTCTGAATCCTCAACATTGCTATAAAGTAAAATGCAAAGCAAGTATAGCATGAGTACAAAAACAATGTGTACTCAGTAAGTCGCCCGCCTAACCTAACAGAGGTAGTGACGGGAGGTAAAATTAGACACTTACTAACAATCAATTTAGAATATTCAAATCTGACACTAAGCATGAATATCCTAGGGAATTTATTAAAATCGGGAATAATTATTATCAACTCTTTCCACATTTAACACTTTAGGTCTTCGTCATTTCAGTTGACAATTTTAAATCATAATCCGGGATAAGAAACCTCAGACTTATTTCACTTTTTTACACATAAATTCTCCTTCCTCGTAACTGGCCATTAAAACATCCTTAGGCCGATAAACATGTATAAATCATAGCAAGTACGCAGTAAATATCATGCGCAAGCAATGACGAGGGTCGACGGCCCGAACCAACATAAATATAAATTGTGCACTGCCGAGGGTCGAGCGGCCCGAACCATAGATGCATCTATCTGCCCCGCTCGCGAATCGATCAGGCGACGCGGTTATACATAAAATGCTAAGGCTAGCCTGCTCCTGAATCATACATGCGACTCAGTTGCTCATATGAATATACACAAATATAGGGTCATCCTGCTCGCGAATCATACATGCTACTCAGGCACCCAAAGTTACACATGTCCACAGAATAAGTCCCCATTTCATCAAGAAAGCCGTTTTCTCAAAAAAGTGGTAAAATTCTTTTTAAAGGGACATGAAATATAGCTCTTAAATCTTTGTTTTGAAACTCATTTGCCAAGTTTAATGGTATTTTCGTAATACAACTCTATCAGGTATTCAATTATCCGCGGAGGAATAAATTCTCTTTCTAGATAATTAAGAAAATGAACTCAAGTCTTCTTCAGATATTTAATTACTATTTCGATTATATTAGCAGTTTAGTATTACAGGCAGGATTACAGGTACAACACGTAAGGCATGCTAGTTGATCCTAGACTACCTGGACAAGGCATCATTGTAGCTACGCACGGACTCCCGTCACCTCGTGCGTACGTAGCCCCCGAAGATAATAGCATGTACTTAATTAATTCACCTAGGGAGAAAATTCCCCCTCACAAAGTTAAAAAGGAGAATTAACTCGTTCCGAAATTCCATAATTTTCTTCCAAGCCATTTCAATGACTCCAACAGATGCACAACGCCCGAAAACTATCCAAAAAATGACAAACCAATGAAAATATACTCCAATATTTGCAACAATTCCAAATTATATAACTTCCCGACCCTGCTTAGTGAAATGACCAAAATTCTCTCGGGCCCACGTGCCCAGAAATTCTAAATTTCACAAAGATATACTCTACACATAGCCTTACTAGTTCAAATATACAAATTACTCTACATTCCATGCTCAAATCGTGGCTAAAAATCAAATTTCCATTTTCTAGGTTTCTTTAAGATTCTCCAAATTTCCTACCAATTTCCATGCATATAATCTTGTATTTAATTAAAAAAACGTGAAGAAATTACTTACCTTGCGATCCTTGACGAAATCCTCTCCTTGAAGCTCCTCAAAATCGTCCATAACATATGAAAATAGATGGAGAAATGACCAAATTCTCGCTTAAAAACAATCTGTCCAGGCCTAGTTCCGCACCTGCGGTCCCCTTGTCGCACCTTGAGCTTCCGCGGGTGCACCCAAATCTCCCGTACCTGCTGCCTCCTTGGCGCCAGGTCAATTTCGCACCTGCAGCTCTGCACCTGCGGTCAAAGCCTCGCAGGTGCGGTTACACCAGATGACACCAACCTTTAGCTTTCTTCAGCATCAAGTATTGATCTGTTAACCACCCGAAATCCACCTGAGGTCCCTGGAACCCCGTCCAATTATACCAAATTGTTCCAAAACATAATACGGACTTGCTCGAGGCCTCAAATCACATCAAACAACATCGAAACCATGAATCGCACCCAAATCCCAACTTTATGGACTTAGAAATTTCCAACTTCTACATCCGATGCCGAGACATATCAAATGACGTCTGATTGACCCCAAACTTTGCACACAAGTCATATTCAACATTACGGACCTGCTCCAACTTCCGGAATCATATTCCGACCTCGATATCAAAACTTCAACTTATGGTTGAATTTCTCAAAAACCTTCAACTTTCTATCTTTAGCCAAATGATTTCAAAATGACCTCCGGACATCCGAATTCACTTCCAATCGCGCTCTCAACTCCAGAATCACCATACAAAGCTATTTCAAGAATCGAAATCCCAAACGGACATCAACAACACTGAAATGCACTTCAAGCCCAAATCTATGAAATTCTTCTAAGATGCTAACTTTCATAATATACGCCAAAACGCTCTCGGGTTATCCAAAACCCGATCCGGACATACGCCCAAGTATGAAATCATCATATAAACCTGCTGGAGCCTTCAAATCATGATTCGGAGGTGGTTTACTCCAAATTCCAATATTAGGTGATTCTTCCAACTTAAGGCTTCTGAAATGAGTATTTTCCTTCCAAATCAACTCTAAACTTTCCGATATTTTATTCTAACCACACCTACAAGTCATAATACCTGAAATGGAGCTGCTCACAGCCTCAAACCGCTGAACGATGCGCTAGAGCTGGAAACGACTGGTCGGGTCGTTACAGATCCGCAGTTCCAACTATTACATCAAAATAAAAAAAAATTACATACTCTTGAAATCTAAGAGATACAAACTGCATATCTAAATGACATATGGAGTCTTGTCTTGATTCTTGAGTTGCTTCTCCGATTGACTTTAGACTGAAACTTGATGCTCTCGACGCAACAAACTATGAAATATTCTCATAGTCTTGTTTCTTGATCAGATAATGAGAAGATGGATCTTGAGACCTCATGTCTCCGCATGCATTACGTCAAAGCTGGTTGCGGGTGGTATTGAGATAAAATTTCCACTTTCCCTAGCGACAGCTGGAATTTTATTTTTGTACATCCAATCCATATTTTGCAGAAAAACCAGCAAGCCATCATAAAGAAATAAAACGAACAAAAAAATTCTGCCCTAGTTTGCACTAGAAATATTTTCTGAGTTATTGAAAACACATTAAACTATCTATGCTATTGCAGAATAAATAATTGAAAAAGACATGGGTTTCTTCTCTTTTTTATTGAGTAATAGGGATGTCGTACCCTATTTAACAAGAAGGAAGGAAACCGGGGAATGTAGTACCCTGTGTGTCACGACCCCTAATCCTAACCGGTCGTGATGGCGCCTATCGTGGAACTAGGCTAGCCGACTACCTCGTGTTCACATTTCCTTTTGAAAGTTCCATTTAAGTTTCAAGAAACTCATAACAATATACAGAAATTTCTTAATATAATAGGCAACTTTTATATATAGTACTTCCATCCCCAAAACCCAGAGCCAACATGTCATGAGCATCTAGTGAAATAAGCGAAAATAAAGTATTATGATAAAATACAACAAGAAGGGAAAGAAGAGATGCTGCGAACGCTGAACAACTATCTCTATATCCCCATGATCCGGCTCCCCTGCGATATACATAAAAGCTAATGCTCGATATCTGCTCCTGAATCTGCACACAGAGGTGCGGGGAGTAATGTGAGTACGCTAACTCAGTAGTAATGGAAATAAATCAAGTCTAAGTAGCAAGGAATCACATAAAAATCAATGTCATCAAGTCACAATATACACAGCCTTACTTTCCAATAGTATACATAGATATACGAAATCGTCATGCCTTAGAAATCAACTTCACAAAAGTCCTTAAAACAATGCACATTTTTAACGTTAAAACAAGGATTTGGTATGCAAATGAATGTAGTAAAATCATAAGTAGCCCCTCAGGAAAAAACATGTTTTATAATCAGCCCCTCGGGCATGCCTTACAATCCCTCAACACCTCACAATCACTCAGCACCTCACCACCACTCATGCCTCCCAATCATTCAATCACTCGCACTCGGAGTGCTCACTGGGGGTGTGTACAGACTCCGGAGGGGCTCCTTTAGCCCAAAAGCTAATATCACTCAGAACCTCACCATCACTCTTGGCCCTCGGCCACACTCGGCGGAACCACTCGAAAAGCCCATTGGGCGAAGTAATAGAACGGGGTACTCGACCCGAAAACATCATTTTAGTGCTCATGTAATGTAAATCAGGCTGAGTTTCAAATAAAACAGTATGCACAATGATGCTGAGTAAGATCATCAACAGGTAGTCAGAAAAACAACAGTAAAACGTCTTCAAAGGGGTCTAAACAGATCGGCACGAGGCCCCAAACACGGGTTACAACCCAAATATTTCACAAATCTTTAGAACATAATTTAACATAAGATTTTGAGTAAATATGCAACTCATTAGTTGCCGCGGAGAGGACCTAGTCCAATCCAAAAATCAGCACGTGCCACATATTCGTCATCCGACATGTGCGCCGTTCCAAATTCTATGAGAAAATAATGCAGTCCGGGGTTCCATACCCTCAGGACAAGATTTAAGACCATTACTTACCTCTACCGGGCCGCGGCAGTAGTCCGGTATGCCTTTTCCCCTCAAATTAGCTCCCGATTGCTCCGAATCTAGCCTAAACCAGTTCAACATCATTAATATATACTCAAGGAACACAACCCAATCAAAAATTATCAATTTAATCAAAAATCTCGAAATTTAGCAAAACCTGAGCCTCGGGCCCACATATCGGAATTCAATAATTTTTACATCCTTAGAATCCTCGTCCTCCCACGATTATATGCATACAACGAACACTAAAATCGGACCACAATTGCCCACTCAAATCCTCAAAAGAAAAATAAATTTTCCATGCACCCTTCTTCCCTAACTTTAGCTAAATTTCCAAATTTTTTTGTGGTTTAATCACTTAAGAATTGACATAGAAACTTGTAAAGAAGTTGAAATCCTTATCTCCAGATGATTTCTCTTGATTCCCCTTCAATTCTCTTTCAAAAGCTCTCAAGTCCGCATGCAACAATGGAGAAAATAACAACAAAATTCGCACTTCCGGCCTTTTAAACATTCTGCCCAGCTAAAATAATTCCTTCACTGCGATCGCAAACTTTGGCACGCGATCGCGAAGAACAAACTTGCTGCCCCACCAATTTTCCTTACGCGATCGCAGACAACCTCAAAAATAAGATAGCGATACATAAGAAATGCAGAAATAGGGGAAATGGGGTAAATCTCTGGGGACGACCGGTCGGGTCGATACACTGTGTTGGCAATAATATGAGCCTCGTGGCACTCTGAGATGCTACTAAGGAATGTCGTACCCTATGTTGGCAAAAAGTAATGCAGCCAGGGGATGTATACCCTGTGTTGGGAATAACATGATGCTCGTGGAACTCTGAGATGCTACTAGTGAATGTCGTACCCTATGCTGGCAATAAAGTGAGGCTCGTGGAACTCCGAGATGCTACTAGGGAAGTCGTACCCTATGTTAGCAGTAAAATGTAACTAGGGAATGTAGTACCTTGTGTTGGCAATAAGGTGAGGCTCTTGGCTCTTTAAGATTCTACTAGGGAATGTCGTACCCTATGTTGGCAGAAAGTAATGCAATCAGGGGATGTAGTACCATGTGATGTCAATAAGATGAGGTTCGTGGCGCTCTAAGATGCTACTAGGGAATGTCGTACCCTATGTTGGCAAAAATATATTAAGCTAGGGGATGTATTACCCTGTATAAAAGATAAGGTATTGATTCCCTATGATTAAAATAAAAATAACATGATTACATGTATATTGGAAGGAAATCAAACATTTGAGAACTTCACTTGGTGGTGTTCGTCTTTCCACAAATTATTTCCTAAAATTGTTCTGTTCATGTTTTGAACAAAGAAAGATTCATTAGTTTTAAAATGGTGGTCAGTTTGTGGCCTTGATTTCTTGGGAGTCCATTAAACTTGTTAGAATAACTGACTTTGTCGATGGTCGTAAAAAATGCCGGGAGATTTTGTCTTTACTTTTCGGAGATCTTCTTTCTCAAAATCAAAACATAACTATTTTGCGCATATCACCATGTGTGTTTATGGTGCAAACAACCTTGCTCCCAAAACAACTTTTAACTGAGTAAATTTTGTTATCCCTTAAAATATTGTTTAGTCCTTCAAGCCTTTTGCTCGTTAGGGAAAATCAAAGATGGCTTTAAGCCTTTGCCCATACTGTTTATGCCTAGAATTTCTTGCTTCATATAATGGTGAAACAGTAACAAATTTTTGCGGCCTTTTCTTTGCTTTGCTTTGACAAAATAAGACTGAAAGGGACTCAAAAAGTAATGTGAATAAAAACAAGAAGGTGAACTAATAGGTATTACAAATTAATCAAGAAATGTCCCTATTTAAGGGGAAAAAAACATATCTGGAGGAATATGCCGACTTCAATGAACATGACATGAATTTTGGACTAGATGCAAGATCCGTGAGCTGTCTAATTCTCGCAATATTTTTTAAACTTCACTTTTATTTGTCTTAACCATGCTTGTGCTAGGATATATGAAAACCTAAATCGATCAATGATGCCCTTTTGTGGGTTTTCACCAATTGACCTTTCTCATTTGCTGTAAATTCACCATTGCCTTATAGTGCCCGTGAGGGTTTTCACCAATAAGACTCTCTCAATTATTTTTATTTTTCCTCTTTACAATTGCTGAGGCATCACCTGTAGTATACTGGACTAGCATTCTCGAAAGTCGATAAGAAGGTCTTAGCAGGGAAAGGTAAAAAGATCTATTCAACTCAATTACAACTTTTGGAACCCTTTTGATGGAACAACCATTGAAAATAAAATTATGCCCCAATATCTTCGAATACTGGGGAAATGCGGACTTTTATTTTGGTGTGACCGAACCCCAGAGTGAGGCTTCCTACGTATCCTTTCGGAATCAGGTCGGACATAATTCAATTAACATGAATTTGTTTTGATGACTTTTTTTCATTTGATTGATTTTATTTCTTTCCAATTTTTTTCTCTAGATTAAATACATTGGTTCCAAAAGTGCAAAAACCAAAGAAATATAAACAAGGCTTCAAAGGGTTAACTAGGGTTGAACAGTGTTTGGATATCGAGAATGAAAGCCTTTTATCATCCCAAGTGTAGACGGATATATCAGTCACCTTTCCTTCTATATCTGCCAAGTGTAGAACTCCATTTGAAAATACTTTCTCGATGAAGTACCTTACCAATTTGGGGCGAACTTTCCTTTTGCTTCTTCCTAGTGCAGAAAGATACGTTGCAAACCGGGTTTTCCTACCTCTAATTGTTTTGGGTGCACTTTTCTATTGTAAGCGCGTGCCATTCTTTGTTGGTATAGCGAACCAAAACAAATTTCTGCCAAAATTTTTTTAATCAATCAAACTCAAATGTTCCTAATGGGAGTTGACCCAATTAGTGCCCTCGATCCTTGCTTGAACAACGATTCGGAGAGAGGGAATCTCAACATCAGCAGGTCTGACTGCTTCAGTGCCATAAACTAATAAGTAGGCAGTTGCGCCAACTGATGTACGGACAGTTGTTCGGTATCCCTAAAGAGCAAAACGTAGCTTCTTGTGCCATTGTCTAGATCCTTGGGCCATCTTCCTAAGAATCTTCTTGATGTTCTTATTCGCAGCTTCAACGACTCCATTAGCTTTGGGCTGGTAAGGAGTTGAATTGTGATTCTCAATTTTAAATTGTTCACATACCTTCTTCATCATATGAATATTCAAATTAGCAGCATTATCTGTGATAATTATTTGTGGAATACCGAAACGACAGATGATGTTGGAGTGAACAAAGTCTACTACGACTTTCTTGGTAACTTCTTTCAATGTAATAGCTTCCACCCATTTGGTAAAGTAATCAGTTTCAACCAAGATGAATTTGTGCCCATTTGAAGCTTTTGGCTCGATTGGGCCAATGACGTCCATTCCCCAACAACAAAAGGCCAAGGAGCTGACATAGGATACAAATCTAAGGGCGGCGACTGAATCAGATCATTGTGAATCTGACATTGGTAGCACTTACGAACGAAACAAAAGAAATCTCGCTCCATACTAAGCCAATAGTATCCTGCCCGAAGGATTTTCTTTATTAGAACATATCCATTAATGTGCGGACCATATACTCCTGAATGAACTTCATTCATAATTATTTCAGCTTCTTTGGCATCCACACATCTCAAAAAATTCAAATCCGGAGTCCTTATGTATAGGATTTCCCCACTCAAAAAGAAACCAAAAGAAAGCCGCTTAATAGTTCTCTTTTGATCCTTGTTAGCATTCTTTGGATATTCGCTTGCTTTCATATACTTTTTAATATCACAGTACCATGGTTCACCATCTGGTTCCGCTTCAATTGTACTGCAATAACCATATTGATCCCGAATATGAATTTCTAATGGGTCAATACGAGTATTACCCGGATATGGAAGCATTAAGCCATGGGTGGTCAAGGCATCAGCTAATTCATTGTGAAACCTAGGGATGTACCTGAACTCGATGGACTTGAACAATGATAAGATCCTCCAAAATTTTCCTATATGAATGACCTTGATGCCCCGAGTCTCCCAATCACCTTGAGCCTGCCGAATAAGCAAATTTGAACCTCCCATCACCAATAGTTCATGCACATTTATATTTATTTCCATGTTAAGACCCACGATGCAATCTTCATATTATGTCTTGTTGGTTTTACAGAAGAAACGAAGTCGCGTCGTGGCAGGGTGATGTTGCCTAGTACGTGATAAAAGAATTGCCCCAATGCCTACACTTTTGATGTTGACAGCCCTATCAAAGTATAGTTTCCAAATTTGACTGTCATCTTGGACTACTTCTCAACTAAATTAACCACTTCATCTAGGAAATATGTGTTCAAAGATTCATACTCATCATCAACCGGGTTTTCTTCCAGATGGTCATCCAAAGCTTATGCATTCATGGCAGTGCGAGTGACATAAACAATATCAAACTCTTTGAGCAATATTTTCAACTTTGCCAATCTGCCAGTTAGCATCGGCTTCTGAAAGATGTACTTCAAGGTATCCATTCGGGATACGATTTAAGTTGTATTGGCCAAAAGATAATGCCTAAGCTTCTGGGTGACCCATGTTAAGGCGCAACATGTCCTTCTAAAAGAGTGTATTTTGCCTCATAAGTAGTGAACTTTTGCTCAAATAATAGATTGCTTATTCCTTTTTGCTCGTGGTATCACGTTGACCCAGAAAACAACCAAAGGAACTATCTATTATTGAAATATATAAAAACATAGGCCTACCAAGTTCCAGCAGGACCAAAACGGGAGGATTTGAAAAATATTCCTTGATCTTATCAAGAGCTTCTTGGCACACATCTGTCCACTTGATAACAGCGTTATTTTTCAACAACTTCAAAATGGGCTGACATGTGGTTGTAAGTTGCGCGGTGAACCTCCTGATGTAGTTCAACCTCCTGAGTAAAAACATGACTTCTACTTTATTTTTTGAGGGAGGCAGCTCACAAATGATCTTTATCTTGGAGGGTCTAACTCAATGCCTCTTCAACAAACTATAAAATCCAAGAGCTTCCCAGAAGGAACCATAAATGCACATTTGGCTGGATTGAGTTTGAGATAATACCTTCATCGTTTTGAGAGTTAGAGCCCCGATTCCTTAATAATTTCTTTCCCCACGTTGGTTTCTGCTATTAAGACTTTCTGAAGTGATTAGTTATGGAATTCAGATAGTTTCGGGACACTTAGTCCCTAATTGTGAATTTAAGCCTTAGAATTTGGACAGTAGTCAGAACTGTGTGAAGACGGATCCGGAATGAAATTTTATTGACACCATTATATCCGTTGAGTTATTTTGGGGGCAGGAGCGCATCCAGAATATGTTTTGGAGGTTGGTAGTAGATTTAGGCTTGAATTGGCAAAAGTTAGATTTTCGGCGATTTTGGCCGATAAGGGAAATTATGATATCAGGCTCGAAATAAAATTTCAGAAGTGGCTATACATTCATAGTGTCATTTATGACATGTGTGTTAGATTTGAGGTCATCCGAACTAGGTTTGACGTGTTTGAGCATCGTTTGTAGATTTTTGAAAAATACTAAGTTCGTAGGCTTGAATTCATGTTTAATTCTTGTTTTTTGTGTTATTCGATGTTGTTTGAAGGCTCGAATAAGGTTGAATGATGTTATAGGACGGGTTGGTATGTTTGGTTGAGGTCCAGGGATCCTCAGGTGTGTTTCGGATGATCAACAGATCATTTTTTGACTTTAGAAGCATGATGGTTTTCGCTGGTGTCTACATCTAGTGTTCTTCATCGCGATCGAGTAGAAGAGGCCAGCTGGGTTAAATCTTCGCGATCGCAGAGAAAGGGATGCGATCGCATAGGTCAGTCAGGTTGTGCACCGCGAATGCGTGGGCCAGGCCGCGTGCGCGAAGAAGAAATAAGGCGGCAAAGGAAGCTGACTTTAACCCTTCACGATCGTGTGGGGTCAATCGCGACCGCGTAAGTCAGAGGAACTACTACATTCCAGTTCACGTGGGGAGTGACGCAATCACGTAGAGTAAAATGTTGAAGCAGCGAATTTGTTCTTGCCAATCGCGTGGGTGTTTCCGCAACCGCGATCAAGAAAAGCCTAGGCAGATTTAAAATGTTCAAAATCGAGGGTTTATGTCATTTTTAACTATTTGGACTTGAGATCTCGGGATTAGGGTATCTTTGGAGGGATTTTCATGTGGGTGTTTGGGGTATGCGATTCTTACTTATTATTGATTAATTCTTGCTAATCTATGCTTAATTTTACCATCTAATTTCGGATTTGGGGTGAAATTTTGGGAAATTTTTTAGAAACGTTCCTGTGCCGAATTTTGGGATTTTGATAGAGAATTTGGTATTGGATTTGAGCAAATTTAGTATGGTTAGACTCGTCAGTAATTGGGTGTTCGAAAATTGTGATTTTTACCCGATTCCGAGACGTGGGCCCGGGAGACTTTTTGGGGAGATTTTCCAAATTTCGCGTTTTAGCTCAGAATTAATTAGTTAAATTACTTACTTGTAGTTATACTTACATTATGTAATTAATTTGAATAGATTCGGGCCATTCGGGGTTGGATACTCGTGGAAAGATCTTGGTATCGAGTTGATTTGAGCGATTGTAGTATGTGGTCTGCCTAACCTTGTGTTGGGGACTTCCCCTTAGGATGTTTGATATTATTTGATGTGTGGCCGCCGTGTACATGAGGTGACGAGTTCGTACACTGGCCGTTATTGCAACAATCCCATTTTTCCTTCATAAATCATAAATTGTTTTCTTCTACTAAATTGCTCTAATATGTTGAATTTCTCAGCTTAGATTAGAAAAGCATGCTTATGTGTTTAAGTGCGTATTTTATCCTCTGTACGCCATGTTTAGTTAGATTTCCTATTTTCCTTACCTATGATTAGTATGAACGGCATAAATTTGATGCCATACTGTCATTTTATCTTGCATCGCATATTTAAATTGCGACTACGGACGTATTCCAGGAGATCCCCTGTACTACATATTTAAATTAGCACTACAGACGTATTCCGGGAGATCCCTTTGTACTGCATATTTGTTCTGGGACTATAGACGTATTCCAGGAGATCCCCCTGTACTCCGGTATGGACTTAACCTGACCTCGTCACTACTTGACCGAGGTTAGGCTTGCACTTACTAGGTACAATTGTGGTGTACTCATGCCCTTTCCTGCACATGTTTTCGTGTGCAGACCCAAGTACAAGCTATCAGCCTCGAGGATCATCCGTGTTGCTGATTTCTAGGAGAATTCAAGGTAATTGTGCCGTGTCCACAGAATCCTCAGAGTCCCCTTCTACTCCATCGTCTAGAGTCTATTTATGTATTTTCAGACTTTTGTTTATAGCTACAGTAGTTATAGAAGTCTGTGACTTAGTGACATTCTGGGTCATTAGGAGTATATTGTTGTATATGCCGAGTGGCACCGTTTGATATATAGACTATGCATTTATTCCTTATTATTGTGTATTCTCTTAAAGTTTTCCTATAAATATTAGGCTTACCTACTCGTAGAGACTAGGTGCCATCATGGTACCTTTCGGAGGGTAAATTGGGTGGTGACAAATTGGTGTCAGAGCTCTAGGTTCATAGGAATCACGAGTTAAAAGACGATTTATTTAGAATCTCGTGGATCGGTGCGAAGATGTCCGTATCTATCTTTGGGAGGCTATGTAACATTTGAGAACAATCATATTCCTTTGATTTTTTTTTTGTGCGAGTTATTGACATCAAAAAAATTCTAAAACTCTATTCTATTTTTTCTCACAGATGGTGAGGACATGGGTGGGGTGGGGGTGGGGGTTGGGCGACCGACGACTAGGCACTCGAGCCCCCTGTCAGAGCCGCCAGAGGCAGGGGTCGGGGAAGAGGACGAGCATGCAGTGCAGCCCGAGTACCTACGAGAGCAGGGACATAGGAGCCTGCAACAGCTCCAGCTAGAGGGCCGGCACCGGAGATTCCTATTGTTACTCCAGCCCTCCAGGACACTTTGGCTCAGTTCATGAACATGTTTAGCACTATGACTCAAGCTGGGCTACTTCCGATAACCCCTGCTGCATCTCAGGCCGGGGGAGGGGCACAGAATCCCGCAGCCCGCACTCCTGAGCAGAGGATCCAGGTTGATTAGGCCCCAGAGTACATTCCTATACCCCCAGTGGCTCCGGTTCAGCATGAGGCCGAGATAGCTACTTCTGAGGCAGAGCAGCTCAAACTTGAGAGGTAAAAGAAGTACCACCCACCTACTTTCAGCGGACTAGCTTCACATGACGCTCTGGCTCTTTCACCCCTTTCTAGCTGAGGGGAGCGATATAGCTGGCGTGCCTATGAGCTGAGTAGTCTGGATGAGGCAGTTTCACTCACTTGGACTTAGTTTCAAAAGATATTTCTGTGAGAGAATGTCCCTCAGAGCCTCAGGGATGCTTGGCGCGCAGAGTTTGAGCAGCTGCGCTAGGGTGCTATGACTGTGTCAGAGTATGCAGTTCGTTTCAATGTGTTAGATCGTCATGCTATGTCTTTGGTTGCCACATTCAGAGAGACGGTTCGTCGCTTCATTGAGGGACTCCACCCCAGTATTCGGATCGGTATGGCTAGAGAGTTTGAGATGGATATCACTTATCAGCAAGAACTGAGTATTGCTAGGAGTGTAGAGGGCATGTTTGCTGAGGATAGGGAGCAGAGAGAGGCCAAGAGGTCTCGAGAGACTGGTCATTTCTCAAGAGCTCGTGCACAAGCAACACGCTATGGTAGGGGTTTTATGATTCACCCTGTTCATTCAGCTCTTCCAGCATCCAACGGTATTCTAGATCCTCCTAGGCCTCAGGCACCCTATTATGCACCACCAGTATCCAGTGTACCTCCTACTCGAGGTGCTATTACTGGCTAGTCTAGTAGCCTAGTCCCGAGTCAGTCTCAGTCGCAACGTCCTCCTCAGGGTTTTTTTGAGTGTGGTAACACTCGTCACATGGTTAAAGATTGCCCAAAGCTAGGAGGGGTGCATCTTCACAGACTTATCAGGCTCCACGTGCTCCACCGGGTCCTTTGGCTATTCTTCCAACCCCAGATGCTGCCCCACCTTCTCAGGCACCTCAAGGTGGAGGTCGCCCTAGAAGGGGAGGCCAGACCAGGTACTATGCCCTTCCAGCCCGTTCAGAGGCCGTCGCTTCAGATTCAGTTATCACAGGTATCTTCCCTATTTGTCATAGGGATGCATCAGTATAATTTGACCCAGGTTCTACGTATTCATATGTGTCGTCATATTTTGCTTCACATTTGGGAATATCTTGGGATTCTTTTAAATCCACTGTTTATGTATGTACTCCCATGGGAGATTCTCTCGTTGTGGACAGCGAATATCGATCGTGTTTGATTATTCTTAGTGGTTTTGAGACTAGAGCCGATCTTTTATTACTCAGTATGGTAGATTTTGATGTTATCTTGGGTATGGACTGGTTTTCTCCCCATTATGCTATTTTTTATTCGCATGCTAAGACTGTGACGCTGGATATACCGGGTTTACCGATATTAGAGTGGAGAGGTACGTTAGAGTATACTCCCTGCAGGGTCATTTCATTTCTTAAAGCTCGGCGGATAATCGAGAAGGGGTGTGATGCGTATTTGGCCCTCAAAGAGGCCTAAATAGATCGGCACGAGGCCCCAAACACGGCTTACAACCCAAATATTTCACAAATCTTTAGAACATAATTTAACATAAGATTTTGATTAAATATACAACTCATTAGTTGCCACGGGGAGGACCTAGTCCAATCCAAAAATCAGTACGCGCGACATATTCGTCATCCGACATGTGCGCCATTCCAAATTCAGTGAGAAAATAATGCAGTCCGGGGTTCCATACCCTCAGGACAAGATTTAAGACCATTACTTACCTCTACCGGGCAACAACACTAGCCCGCAATGCTCTTTCCCCTCAATTTGCTCCCGATTGCTCCGAATCTAGCAAAAACCAGTTTAAAATCATCAATATATACTCAAGGAGCACAACCCAATCGAAAATTATCAATTTGATCAAAAATCTCAAAATTCGGCCAAACCCGAGCCCTCGGACCACTTCTTAGAATTCAATAATTTTTACATCAATAGAAACCTCGTCCTCCCACGATTCAATACATACCGAGAACACCAAAATCAGGCCACAATTTCCCACTCAAATCCTCAAAAGAAAATAAAATTCCATGCACCCTTCTTCCCCAACTTTAGCTAAATTTCCAAAAATGTTGTGGTTTAATCACTTAAGAATTGACATAAAAACGTGTTATGAAGTCGAAATTCTTATCTCCAGATGACTTCCCTTGATTCCCCTTCAATTCTCTTTCAAAAGCTCTCAATTCCGCATGCAGCAATGGAGAAAATAACAACCAAATTCGCACTTCCATCCTTTTAAACATTCTGCCCAGCTAAAATAATTCCTTCACTGTGATCGCAAACTTTGGCACGCGATCACGAAGAACAAACTTACTACCCTATCAATTTACTTTACGCGATTGCAGAAAACCTCAGGCGATCGTGATTCATCGAGCTTAAACCCACGCGATCGCAAACCACTCCACACGAACGCGGAGAACAAAGCTCAACTCACCCACGCGCCCATTTAACTCTACGCGATCGCAAACAAGACCACGTGATCGCATTGACCAAACACTCATACACACCCGATCGCAAACCATTCCACGCGATCGTGATTAAAAAAAAATCCTGCCTCCCCAATTAACCCTACGTGATCGCAAAACATCCTCACGCGATCGCGTAGAAGGAAACCAGAACCTTACACCAACATCAATATGCCTAGAATTCAAGCAAAAAGTTGGTCCGCTAACCACCCGAAACACACCCGAGGCCCTCAGGACCTCAAGAAAACATAACAACATATCCCATAACATCGTTAAAACTTAGTGGAGCCTTCAAAACACCAAAAACAATGCGAAAACAGCAAAATTACATCAAATTCAAGCCTATGAACTTGGAAAATTCCAAATTTCGCAACCTACGCCGATACCAACCAAAACACCTCTGATTGACCTGAAATTCTGCAGACACATCCAACATGACATTACAAACGTGCTCCAACTTCCGTAATTCCATTCCGACCTTGATAGCCTATTTTCCACTGCTAACAGGAAATCTCCAAAAACCAATTCTCGTCAATTCAAGCCTATTTCTACACCGGACATCACAAAAATACTCGGAACACAATCCTAAGTCCCAACTCACATAACGAAGCTATCTGGGCCATAAAATACACATTCCGAGGTCGTTCACCAATAAGTCAACTCTCAGTTGACTTTCTCAACTATTAGGCTACCTTGAGAGACTAATTGCCTCAATGCTCACCATGACCACTCTGAACCCAAACCAACTGACCGAACACACAAAAATGAAGCTGAACCACATAAAAGGAAGCAGAAACGAGGGAAACGGGGCTAAACTCGCGGAAAGACCGGCTGGGTCGTTACAGATTGCCTTGCCTCCCAGCATGGCAAGATTTCGTCCGGTATTCCACGTTTCTATTCTTCGGAAGTATCATGGTGATTAGGCTCATGTATTGGATTTCAGCTAAGTCCACTTGGATAAAGATCTATCTTATGTTGAGGAGCCAGTAGCCATTTTAGATAGGCAGATAGGAAAACTCAGGTCGAAAAATGTAGCATCAATAAAGGTCCAGTGGAGGGGTCAGCAGGTCGGGGAGGCGACTAGGGATACCAAGCAGGATATGCATAGCCAATATCCACATCTTTTCACAGCATCAGGTATGTCTTCATACTCGTTCGAGGACGAATGTTTTTCTTTAAAGGAGGAATGTAACGACCCGGCCAGTTGTTTTGAGAGTTAGAGCCCCGATCCCCTAATAACTGCTTTCCCCACATTTTTCTGCTATTGGGACTTTCTGGAATGGTTAGTTATGGAATTCGGAGAATTTTGTGACACTTAGTCCCTAATTGTGAGTTTAAGCCTTAAAATTTGGACCTTAGTCGGAACTATGTGAAGACGAATCTGGAATAGAATTTCGCCGACTCCGTTAGCTCCCTTGAGTAATTTTAGGTTTAGGAGCACATCCCGAATGTGTTTTGGAGGTTGGTAGTAGATTTAGGCTTCAATTGGCGAAAGTTAGATTTTCGACGATTTCGGCCGATAAGGGAAATTTTTATATCGAACCCGGAATGGAATTCCGGAAGTGGTTGTAGGTACAAAGTGTTATTTGTGACATGTGTGTCATATTTGAGGTCATTCGGACTAGGTTTTACGTGTTTCGACATTGTTTGTTGATTTTGGAAAAAATGCTATGTTTTTAGGCTTGAATTCATGTTTAATTCTTGTTATTGGGGATATTCGATGTTGTTTGAAGGCTCGACTAAGTTTGAATGATGTTGTAGTACGGGTTGGTATGTTTGGTTCTGGTCCCGAGGGCCTCAGGTGTGTTTTGGATGCTCAACGGATCATTTTGGACTTTAGAGGCATGCTGGGTTTTGCTAGGTGTCTGCAGCTGGTGTTCTTCATCGCGATCGCGTGAGGAAGTTCACGATCATGTAGAACAATTGAGAAGACAGATGGTTTAACTCTTTGCGACCATACAGAAAAGGATGTGATCGCATAAGGCAGTCAGGTTGTTCATCGCGACGTGTGGGCCAGGCCGCGTTCGCAAAGAAGAAACAAGGCGGCAACTTCCTTTGCCTGGGGTCAGCCGCGACCGCGTAAGTAAGAGGAACTACAACATCACGTTCGTGTGGGGAGTGACGCGATCGTGTAGAGTAAAATGTTGAGGCAGTAAAGTTTTTCTTCGTGATCGCGTGAGTGCTTCTACGATCGCGATTAAGAAAGGCCTAGGAAGATTTAAAATATTCAAAGACGAGGATTTATGTCATTTTTCATTATTTGGACTTGAGACCTCGGGATTAGGCGATCTTTGGAGGGATTTTCCCGTGGGTGTTTGGGGTAAGTCATTCTTACTTACTTTGGATTAATTACCGCTAATTTATGCTTAATTTTACCCTCTAATTTCGGATTTGGGGTTAAAAGTGGGGAAATTTGAGAAAAGTTCCTAGGGCGAATTTCGGGATTTTGACCGAGAATTTGGTATCGGATTTGAGTAAATTTGGTATGGTTAGACTCGTGAGTGAATGGGTGATTGGAATTTGTGATTTTATCCGATTCCGAGAAGTGGGCCCGGAAAGAATATTTGGGGGGGGGGGGGGATTTTTCTAATTTCGTGTTTTAGCTTCGAATTAGTTAGTTAAATTAGTTATTTGTAGTTATATTTACGTTATGCAATTAATTTGAATAGATTATGGCCTTTCGGGGTTGGATACTCATGGAAAGACCTTGGTATCGAGTTGATTTGAGCGGTTGAGGTAAGTGACTTGCCTAACCTTTTGTTGGGGACTTTCCCCTTAGGATGTTTGATATTATATGATGTGTGGGCGCCGTGTACGTGAGGTGATGAGTACGTACACATGTCGTTATTGAAAAAATCCCATTTTTCTTTCCTAAATCATAAATTGTTTTCTTCTATTAAATTTCTCTAATATGTTAAATTACGTACCTTAGATTATAAAAGCATGCTTACATGTTTAATTGCCTATTTGACCCTCTGTGTACCATGTTTAGTTAGATTTCATGTAACGACCCGACCGGCTATTTTGAGCTCTAGCGCGTCATTCAGCGGTTTGAAATCGTGAGCAGCTCCATTTCAGGTATTATGACCCGTGGGCGTGGTCGGAATTGAATTTCAGGAGGTTTAGAGTTGATTTGGAAATAAAATTCTCATTTCAGAAGCCTTAGGTTGGAAGAATCAACTAAGAATGGAACTTTGAGTAAACGACCTTAGAGTCAGGATTTGAGGGTTCGTGCAGGTTCTTATGATGATTTCGGACTTGGGCACATGTCCGAATCGGGATTTGGATAACCCAGTAGCGTTTGGTGTATATTATGGAAGTTAGAATTTTTGAAGAATGTCATAGATTTGGGCTTGAAGTGAATTTTAGTGTTGTTGATGTCCGTTTGGGATTCCGAGTCTGGGAATAGCTTCGTATGGTGATTCTGGAGTTAGGAGCGCGATCGGAAGTGAATTCGGGAGTCCGGAGGTCATTTTGAATTCATTTGGCTAAAGATAGGAATTTGAAGGTTTTGGGAGAAATCCGACCGGAAGTGAAACATTTTGATATCGGGTTCGGAATGCGATTCCGGAAGTTGGAGCAGGTTTGCAATGTCGAATATGACTAGTGTGAAAAACTTGAGGTGAATCAGACATGATTTGGTAGGTTTCGGCATCGGATGTAGGAGTTGACAATTTCTAAGTTCATAAGGTTGGGATTTGAGTGCAATCCGCGGTTTCGATGTTGTTTGATGTGATTTGAGGCCTCGAGCAAGTCCGCATTATATTTTGGAACAGGTTGGTATAACTGGACGGGGTCCCGGGGTCCTCGGGTGGATTCCAGGTGGTTAACGAATCAAGTTGAAAGTTTGAAGAAGGCAGGAATTGCTGTCATCTGGTGTGACCGCACCTGCGAGGATTTGGCCTCAGATGCAGCACTGGCGCCGCAGGTGCGAGGGTGGGCTGGCTTGGCTGGGATCGCAGGTGCGATGGAATTTCCGCACCTGCGAAGCCACTGATGCAGGCAATGGGTCGTAGGTGCAGATCCGGCTGGAGGAGAAGGAAGCCGAAGGTGCGGGCTCTTGGGCACACCTGCGGAAGCGCAGGTGCAAAAATCGGCCTAGGCAAAATATTTTAAAAACAAGGATCTTGGTTCATTTTCTCATTTTTCTCATAGCTTAGGCAATTTTAAGAGAGCTTCAAGAGGGGAATTTCTTCATGCAATGTCAAGGTAAGTAACTCATTCATGCTTCTAAGTTAAATACAAGATTATATGCATGGATTATGCAAGGAAATTGATTGGAAATTTGGAGAATCTTAAAGGAACCTAGAAAATAGAAATTTTGTTTTTAACCACAAATTGAGCATGAATATTTGAGTAAATTGTATATTTGAGTTAGTAAGGCTATGGGTAGGGTATATCTTCAAGAAATTTCGGATTTCGGGCACGTCGACCCGAGGGCATTTTGGTCATTTCACTAAGCTGGGATGGAAAATTATATAATTTGGAATTGTTGCAAATATTAGAGTATATTTTCATTGGGTTGTCATTGTTTGGATAGTTTTGGGGCGTTGTGCGTCTGTTTGGAGTCCTCGGAAGGGCTTGGAGGCCGGTTATGGAATTTCGGAGCGACGTAAGTCTCCTTTATAACTTTGTGAGGGGGAATTGTCCCCTAGATGAATTAACTAAGTATATGCTATTATCTTCGGGGGTTACGTATGCACAACGTGACGGGAGTTCGTGCGTAGCTACTATTATGATGTCACGCCACGAAATCCCACCATCGGATCATGATTGCGTCTAACGTTGAACCCGCTAGACAAGCCAACGTGTATAAATAAACTAGCATATTAACATCAATTTAATAGGATAAACTAAACGGCTCACAATTTAACATCGGAAATAAATATGGTTTCAAGCTAAATAAGAACAACATGATACATCGACGTCAAGGCCCACGAACGCCAGCGGTATACCTTGAAGCCTCTAGGATAAGCTGGAAGACACTCCCACTAATGATGTCTTCCGGGTCTGGATGCGTAATCTGCACAACATAAAGAAGTGCAGGTGTAACATCAGTACAACCGACCCCATGTATTGAGTAAGTGCCAAGCCTAGCCTCGGTGAAGTAGTGACGAGGCTAAGACACGACAACAAAATGTACCTGTGCAGTTTGAATATATATATATATATAAACAACGGAAAGGAAATACAGGAGGTAATCCATCAATAAGGGCAGGGGAACATGATTTGGAGAGATAACAGTTTCATATAACAAATCTTAAACAAAAAAGGAACAACAAGGTCAGAATATCTATAAGGACCAGAAAGCACAAGCTTCCACGACATCACCCTTCGTGCTTTTGCTCTCGTCCTCACTATGCAATGTATAATGTAATCAATGTAAATCATTGCACGACATCACCCTTCATGCTTTTACTCTCTTTCCTCACAGTATAATCAATGAATATCGGTACGGAATGGTACATCGTACGGCATGACATCACCCTTCATGCTTTGCACTCTTCCTCACAATAGCGAACAATGTACGACATCACCCTTCGTGCTTTAACACTCTTCCTCACCCAAACAACAATCACAAATAACGGGCAAGGGAGTAAACATAATAGAAATAGGAATCCCGGCAAAGGAACAATAACAGTAATCTCAACATCCTAGAAAGGGAGACAATATCAAACAATGCACGGAATCACCCTTCGTGCTTTCTCATCCTCCCAGACCCTTCCAGTCAGCTCTCCAGGTTTCCCATGGTACTTCAAGTGGTCGTGGTTATCAGACGCACTATTCTGATTAGTAGCCTTACAGTGTGCCATCAGCTCCCATCAGCGCACCGCCGCATCAGAGTTTCCAAGGTGGTCATTCAGGTCGGCAGGGTCAGACTTAGTTCCCTCAGCAGCCGAGGTCTTGTTACACTTGTGGCGATCTGGGTCACCTAGCCAGATTTTCCCTCGAGCACCAGGTAGTTCGCAGCATCATGGTTCTCGTGATATGGTACAAGCACGAAGGGTGATGTCGTGCACTTGTCTTGGTGAGCCGAAATCCCACCATCGGGCCCTGATATATGACTTGTCCGGGTAGTCTAGGACCCACTAGCATGCCTTATGTGTTGTACCCGTGATCCTGCCTGTATTACTTGACTGCTAATGTAATTGAAATCATAATTGAATATCTCAAGAAGACTAGAGTTCATTTTCTTAATTATCTAGAAAGAGAATGTATTCCTCCAGGGATAATTGTGTACCTGATAGGGTTGTATTACGAAAATATTATTAAACTTGGCAAATGAATTTCTAAACAAAGATTTAAAAGCTATATTTCATGTCCCTTTAAAAAGAATTTTACCACTTTCCCGAGAAAACTGCTTTCTTGAAAAATAAATGGGGACTTATTGTGTGGACATGTGTATCTTCGGGTGCTTGAGTCGCATGTATGATTCGCGAGCAGGATGACCCTGTATTTGTGTGAATTCATATGAGCACCTTAGTCGCAGGTATGATTCATGAGCAGGCTAGCCTTATTATTTTATGTATAACCGCGACGCATGATCAATTCGCAGGCGGGGCAGATAGATGCTTCTATGGTTCGGGCCGTTCGACCCTCGGCAGTGCACATTTTTTTATTGTTGGTCCGTGTTGTTCGACCCTCAGCATTGCTTGCGCATGATATTTACTGCGTAGTTTCTATGATTTGTGCCGGATTACTGGCCTGGAATTTTAAGTTGTCAACTAAAATGACAAAGATTTAAAGTTATTGAAGATTTTTTTTTTTGGAGGAAGTTGTTCCTTCCCGTTGATGAAAGTGATATTTGATTAAATTACCCATGATGATTAATTATTATTAATATGACGAAAGATTAAAGTGTTAAATGTTGAAAGTGTTGATAATAATTATTCCTGATTTTAATAAATTGCCTAGGACATTCATGCTTAGTGTCACACTCGAATATTCTAAATTTGCTTTTAGCCAGTGTCTAATTTGACCTATCGTCACTACCTCCTTGAGTTTAGGTGGGCGAATTACTGAGTACACGTTGTTTTTTTTGTACTCATGATGCACTTACTGTGCATTTTATTGCACAGGTGCATTCATAGCAATGTGGAGGATAAGGAGACTTAGGCGAGCTGCATCATCTGGAGGCGATCTGCAGCTGACAGAGTCTCCCTTGTTCTGTATTTGTTTTCATTTTAAATTTCCTAGTTCAATTTGTATTTTGGACAGGCTTTGTGATGATTGTATAAATTCTTAGAAATTTCTCATGTACTCGTGACACCGGTTTCTGGGATGTGTGGGATATAATTGCTAATATGGAATAGTCAAACTATTTTTTTACTCGATAGATTTTATTTAGTTAATATGTAATCAAGTGAAAGGAAATGCCTTTTTCATAAATGTTAAAACATGAAATTATTTCAATTAATTAATGATTTGCTTGCCTGACAATGATGTCCGGCGCCATCACGACCTTATGGTTTGGGTCTTGACATTTCCTATTTTCCTTATCTGTGAGTAATATGAACTGTATAAATTCGATGACATACCTGTCATTTTATGTTGCATCACATATTTAAATTGGGACGGCGGACGTATTCCGAGAGATCCCCGTGTACTGCATATTCAAATTGGGACTACGAAGGTATTCCGGGATATCCCCCTGCACTGCATATTTATTTTGGGACTACGAACATATTTCGGGAGATCCCCTTGTACTGCATATTTATTTTGGGACTACGGACGTATTTCGGGAGATCCCCATGTACTATATAATCATTTGGAACTACGGGTTGGTATCCCGGGAGTTCCACCTTGTGTTTACCTTGTTCTGAGTCGAGGGCTCCCTTGACTGTTAAGTTTTCAAGAATTTTCTTTAACTGTTTACTGTAGAAGTTACTTATCTCTTTTACGGTTTAAATTTATTGTATTTATTCTAGTAGGGCCTTAACCTGACCTCGTCACCACTTGACCGAGGTTAGGCTTGGCACGTACTAGGTACCATTATGGTGTACTCATGCCCTTTCCTGCACATGTTTTCGTGTGTAGACCCAGGTACAAGCTATCAGCCTTGAGGATAGTCCATGTTGCTGATTTCTAGGAGGCTTCAAGGTAATTCTGCCTCGTCTGCAAAATCCTCAGAGTCCCCTTTTACTCCATCGTCTAGAGTCTATTTATGTATTTTCAGACTTTTGTTTAGAGCTACAGTAGTTATAGAAGCTTATGACTTAGTGACATTCCGGGTAATTGGGAGTATATTTTTATATGTGCCGAGCGACATATTTTTTAGATAAGGTGGGTTGCTCTGATGGTAAGCACCCTCCACTTCCAACTAAGAGGTTGTGAGTTCGAGTCATCCCAAGAGCAAGGTGGGGAGTTATTGGAGGGAAGGATGTCGAGGGTCTATTGGAAACAACCTTTCTATCATAGGGTAGGGGTAAGATCTACGTACACACAACCCTTCCCAGACCCCATTTGTGGGATTATATTGGGTTGTTGTTCTTCTTTTTCTTCTTCGAGCGGCACCATTTGATATTTAGATTATGCGTTTATTCCCTTAGTATTGTGTTTTCTCTTAAAGTTTTCTCGTAAATATTAGTCTTACCTAGTCATAGAGACTAGGTACCTTCACGATACCTTTCGGAAGGTAAATGGGGTCGTGACATTCGTAGCCTTTCAAAGAACTTTTTCAAGTCTTGCACATGATCAACTTGTGTTATGGACTTAATGATCACATCATCAACATACACTTCAATATCTTTATGCATCATGTCATGGAATATGGTAATCATGGCCCTCTTGTGAGTTGCCCATGTATTCTTCAAACCGAATGGCATGACCCTATAACAATAAGTTTCTCATGGAGTTGTGAAAGAGGTCATTTCTGCATCTTCTTCATCCATCAGAATTTGGTGATACCCGACATAACAATCCACAAAACATTGGATCTCGTGTTTACCAAAATTGTCAACAAGGATATAAATGTTAGGTAAGGGAAAGTTTTCATTTGGACTTGCTTTCCTTTTTTTGAACCGGCACAACTTTTTCTAGCCATGTAGTATATCAGACGCCCCTGATCACATTTGCACTTAGTTGCTTCGTGATTTCCTTTTTAGTCTTATCACTCATGTTTGTCTTAAACTTCCTTTGTTTTTGCTGGATTGGTGGAAAATTAGGATATGTGGGAAGCTTATGAACCACTAAATAGGCACTCAAACTCGGCATGTCATCATACAACCAAGCAAATATATCTCTGTACTCGAACAAAACTTGAATTGTGGCATCTCTAGTCTTTTGTTCAGTATGAATGCTTATCTTTGTTTCTCTGGTTTCTTCAAGACTTCCTAGATTAATTGCCTCAATTTAATTTAACTTTGGCTTATGCTTATTCTCAATTTGATCCAATTCCCTTTTTATTTCTTTAAAAGCCTCGTCTTCATCATACTGAACTTCTTGATTCATTATTTCGAAGTTAGATAGCTTTTTAAGATTTGGGCGTGAATTCTGCATGCATGTCATGTTTTTAAAGCCAACATTAATGAAATTAAAAATGATAAGAGATTAACAAAAATTAGGGAAAGGAAAAGACAGAATTTTACTATGAAACTTGAACTTCATTTCATTGAATTTGAAAGGATAGAAGGGTTAACATCAAATCAAAGAAATAAAACTAAAATATCTGGATTACAACCCTTAAAATTATCCAAATACAGAAAAATCAACAAAATAGACTACTAAGACTCCTTCCTGATGGGAAGAGAAGTTGCTTCCCAGTTACTGAGCGAGGTATCTAGATCAATCATCTGAACACTTGCACGGCTAGGTCCCTTACCAAATTAATTCATATTGATCTCATAGAACATCTCCTTGAGACCCTGGCAACTTCATCAATGTCATCTTGAGCAGAAGTATTTTGGACTTCTTTAAATTGTGGCTTGACAAAAGAGTAGGTAATGTGAGGGATTGGTTTGGACAAATTCCAACCATTCTTTTTGCGGGCCATGGCTTTGTCAATGTCAGCTGATGTTAGTTTTAAACCCAAGTCGAAGGTATCTTTCTTCGAAAAAGGAGCAATGGTGTTCAAAATTCCTTGAAAAGATGATCCTAGTCCTTTTCCAAGTTCCTAGCCATTCCTCAACATTAGCGCAGCTACCATCATGGATGTGGCTAAAAGACGGGGATGCACAATTGGTTTTCCTTCTTCCACTTGGTCAACCTCAATCACCTAAAAATCATTATATAAGATGGATTCACACCCTTCCTTGGCCTCGATACATGGAAGGGAAAGGTCTTTATAGACGGGTGAGTCGTCCTCTCCATGAACAACAATTTCTTACATGTTATACTCGAATTTTACCATTTGATGTGGGGTGGATGATATAGCTCTGGCCATATGGATCCACGGCCTTCCCATAAGAAAATTATAGGAACTTTCCATATCCAATGCTTGAAAGACAATGTTAAAATCAACCTGACCGATTGTCATGGCGAGTTCGATTTCCCCAATAGTGTCTTCTTGAACCATCAAAAGCCTTGATGCTGACATTACTAGTCCGAATTCTGTTAGTATTAATGTTCAGCTGTTGTAGAGTAGAAACAATGCATATATCTACACTTGACCCTCAATCAATCATGACTCGTTTTATGTAGTGCCCTTCACATTTGTCCATAAGATGCAAATCTCTATTGTGCCCAGCCCCCTCCTTAGGCAAATCATCATCGCTGAAAGTAATTCTATTTACATCAAGGATTCCTTCAACCATTTGTTCTAGATGATTCACCGTTGTCCTTTTAGAGACATATGCCTCGTTCAGAGTTTTGATCAACACACGGAGATGCTCTTCTGAGTGAAAAAGCAGAGATAAAAAAGATATTTGAGCAAAGCTTTTGCTATGTTGGTCGATGATTGACTACTCTTGCATTTTCATCTTCTTAAGGAATTCCTCCACTTCTTTTTCTGCAACTGGTTCTTTCACTGGAATGTGACTTTCCCTGGATTACTTAGCTTTTCTCAATTCCTCTGGTGAGTGGAACCTTCTAAAGTGGGTCAATCCCCTCACTTCATATGTTTCTTCAACTATCTCTTTTCCTCTGTATGTCATGACAGTCTTGCCATAATTCCAGGGAATAGCTTTCGTGTTTGTCACTGAGAGTTATGCAACATGTCGGATCACGACTGGCTCTGTTATATATCTCAAACCATTATTCGAAATGATCTTTTGAATGCCCCCAAGGATATAAGTTTGGGACTCTTGATACCCAATTTTCCCCATATTATTTTCAAATTCATATATATTTTCAAAACAATGCACGAGGATCGATTAATATTTTTCCATAATGTTTTGTCATTTTCAAGAATTTTTAACTAATTTATCCCAGTATTTTATTATCAAAATAATTACTAATTGCATCACAAATGATTTTTATGATAAAATATTTCTTAATTTTATCATTTATATTTATATTAAGCTTTAATTATTTTATGCATAATAATATTTACATTTTTAGGTTATAATTGCAATAATAACCTATGCATGCCTAACTCTTTATATTTTTATAATATTAAGTAATCATTTTAAATAATTTTCATGAATAAATAGAATTTTTTATCATTTATTAACTATGCTTATAAATTATTATATTTAAATTAAATGGGTATTTAAAATATAGCCTCTTTTATTAATGATTCGGACCTTAGCCCAATAACCACCCCGACCCAATTATTCTAACCCTGATCCAATACCCCAAACCCATTATCCATACCCACCCACTCTATAACTAATCATGGTCATTGATCTCAAGAGATCACGGGTCCAAGATACTCTTGCCTTTTTAAATTACCAAAACGACCTAAACCCTACCTATTTTCACAAATCTGCGGCCCTTGAAACCCCTTCCCTCCTATATTCGCTTTCTCTCTCCTTTTAACCCTAGCCCGCCGTCACTAAAACCCCTTTGATTCATGGGTTCTTTCTTCAATTCAGGCCCTACCCGACCTCCTATCTCTATTGGTTGTTGATTTTCATGTTACTCGAGGATAATCTCAAGAGATTCGAACCAGATTTGGTTCAAATATCTTATTTTCTCAAATAATCCATCTGTATTCACCCATGTATGTGAGCACTATCACTTTTGTGTTTTTATGGCTTCAAATCCCTGGTTCAGGCAAGATTTTCCACCTCTGTATATTTCTTTTTTGTATAAACTCGGTTATTTTGTGTTGAATCCGTTAGATCTCTTTATATATGAAGTGTTTTGAGTTTTATTTTGTATTTTTTCTATTTTTACTACTGTTGTCAACCGATTTCATTTTTCCCTAAAGCTAGGTTTGGTTCTAAGAGATTTATGCAAGAATGTTTTAAAACGTTTAAGTTTTCAACTCTGGTTTTCTTCTTTGCTTTTTCGACTGATCTTACTGGAGTTTCATCTCTATGCCCTTACACCTGAGGGTTTTCAATTATTTTGCTGTTGGTTATAATGTTTTGCCCGTTTACCTAGCTCTGTCAATTAACATATTAATTTATTTACTTGCATAATTAGGGTTTTGAATTTTTCTTTCCTTTAAAAATGATATTTCCTTATTGGATTTTACTTATTCTTTCCTTGTGTGTGATTAATAATTGATACTACTTGCCTTATTTCCTTTACCGGCCTGAATTCTGGCCTTTGATTATTGGGGCTGACTTATAATTGATCTTTGAACATACCTCTTACCTTATTTAATCTCATTCCTGTCTGTTGATTTATTCCGTGTAAGATTCTCCTTAATTTAAGTGTTACTTATGTGATTATGTTCCATTAATTAAATTGCGTTAACCCTAATTGACTGATTAATTGGTCTTCATACCCTATTGGTGTACAATTGATTTCCGACCATATTTGTTTTCTTTATTGTATGCTATAAAAACTATTCATTATTCTGATTTTAAAAGACACGCTTACAGACTTACACTCACCTTATACGCTCTCACAATTTCTTCACTTCACAACTTAAAAAACTCTCTATTTTTCCTAAAAGAACTTAAGTTCTCTCTTTGTGCTGCTACTCTGATTTCTGCACTGTTTAGCCGGCTGGACGCCAAGGATAAACTCTTTGATCAAAACTGCCATTGCATTCCTGTTACTTTCTTCATAACTGGTATGTGTTAACTCTTGTTGTCCAATATTGTTCTATTTGCTTATGTTGGTTAGTTTAATTCAACCTTAGCATGCTTCTGTGTGATCTATGATTCCTGTTTACTCCTTTCTGAACTGGTATGTTTCAGTTCCTATTATCTTGTTTTGTCTTATAGTTTATTTTGACCTCAGCATGTTTTCTGTTTATTGCTTTCTCAACTACATGTTTTAGTCCATGTTACCCTATTCAATCCTATGTGCTTATTAGTTTAAGATTTCAGCATGCTTCTGTTTGCTATATGCCTATATGATTTCACCTAGTGACAAGACTAATTAGGTCATCTCTAGTAATATGAAACCTTATATAATGAGTTGCATGCTCCCTGTTCTGAAAGCATGTAATATGTTTCCAACTCTGTCTATTAGTTCAAGTATCCTTGCTCTTTTGTGATTCATTTAAATTCTAGTAAAATGTCCATGTCTGAACCAATACCAATCTGTTTGAACCATATGCTAAATACAGATCCTGTTTGTTCTAGGTGGAGTTCTGTTTGCAGTCCTGCAACTTTAATCTGTCTACTCCTAAAATAAACTATTTCTTAAAAATGGTCCCTGACCATGTACTGTTTTCAACTTCCACTCGTAGTTACCTAGGTTCTTACAACCCCAGTGTGAGCACTTCCTAGGGTCCTTGAGACTCTTCCGAACTCTGACACATTAGGGCTGGTCTTCCAATCTTTTGCAAACTATTTTTCTAAGTAATGTTCTGGTGTGAGCATTGCCCGGGGTCCATGAGGCCCTTGGGAACTTTGACACACCAGAAGCCTATTTTTTTGTATCGTGGATGGACCACCTGTATACTTCAGACTTGCTTTCCTTGAAGGCCTGGTTTCCAGGTTAATATTGGGTCTGCTAAGGCTCCCTATAGTGTAATGTATTTTGTTATGTATTGGGCTTTAATAATGTAATAATATCTGTAATAAACAGATATGGGGTTACTAGTAGATGTTGGGGAAGGGGGTTTCTTTTTATATATCTTTGTTTAAACTTGGGTAGAAATCCTGCCTATAGGTTATCGTGTTGATTTATTATGTGAATGCTACTCGAGATCCTATAGTATATTTTCTAACAGTTTGTGACTCTGAATTTTCATGCTTTGGCATACTAGAAATCCTGCCTATAGGTTTCTTTCAACAATGCATTAGAATCCATGTTCATAGGATTTCCACATATCTCTAATCTCAATGTGCATTAGTGATCATGCGAATAGGATCTTATTTGTGTAACTTAATAAACTCGCCCGAAAATTTGTGTAATGTTTTTTGTGACATAGATATCATGCCTATAGGAGGTATAAAAATCGCTTTTCTTCAATTTAGATACCATGTATATAGGAAACAAACAAATGAGTTTCAACACTTAGAAATCATGTTTGTAGGGGTTGTATTAATCATGCACAAGTAGAAAGCATGCATATAGGCTTTAAAAAGATAAAAATCTGTCTTTTTGAGTAATTCGCTTAGAAATCATGTTGTAGGTCTTTAATCAACCTGTAGATATCATGCCTATGGAATCCGGTTCCGGTTATCACTTAGGCAAACCTGTAGGTTTATTAAGATTTCCGGGCCTAAAAACTGTGATCTCGTGCTGCCTGAAATGTGCCTAGATTCAGAACTTAATTAAACCAGTAGTCAAGGCAGTAGGTCCCAATGCTCGTTTTAATAAGCTGCTTTCTTGTATTATTTTTTGCTCATCTAGATATTCTACCTATAGGATCCTAAATCAATAAAGTTGTCTGTTTTAATTGCGTGCATTTGTTTTCTATTTGTGGAGGTTAACATGAGACCTTATTTGTTCCTTAGATGATAGTCCTATCTGATTTTTGTCTGTCCCCTAGCTTTTTCCCATTTTAAGCAACACGGGTAAGTCTAGAACTATTCAAAATAGAGGTCCTAAATACCACAGTGATCATAAGTAAGGGACGGGTAGTGCACGCATTAGAAGCTATTAAAACGCTTAGGTAACAATTGAAAGATAGTAATTAGGTAATAAATGAGATGATGGCTCGTGCCCTAATACTCTGTGTAGCACCCCAACTTGGGGAAAGTTACCAAGTATTGCATGAAAACCATCCTATAGGCTAAAAAACCTAGGACCCCTTTATTCCTATTTTCAAAGTAATTTATCTAAATTGTTTTATTTCCCCTTAAGACAAATTCAGTTAATTAAGTTTGGCCCGGACCCATCGTTGTGGACCTCGAGGGGTGCCTAACACCTTCCCCTCAAGGTAATTTCGAACCCTTACCCAATATCTAGTGATGCAAACTAGTTTCATGAGTTATTTGCTCTAGGTACCCTAACGAACCTTAATCTGTTTGGTGGTGCCTCTTCAAATCCCATACCTCATCCCAAGAGGGAAGTTGTCCCAAAAATGTCGAAACCCGGATTCCGCGAGGAAAAAGGGGGGCGCGACAACATGGCGACGCTGCTGGGGATAACCTTTAGGCTCATACATGACAAACCTGCTTTTATGTGAATTAGTCTTTAAGCATGGTGTATTCTGTTAATGCGTGCGCACCATTTCCCTTAACCTTTATGTGAATTTATTTTCAAGCATTTACGATTACTCTTTACTATGGAAACTGACTTGTCTCCTTATTTTCTTTCTTAAACTCCTTTTAATTATTGAATACCGCATTTACCATTTTTAACGTGCAAATATGTGACAACATATTATTTACTGTTGCATAAATAATGCTCAACATCATATTCCACTTGTGCGTAATCAATACTATAGCAACGCTTGATGAGTGTTTGCTATCTTCCTATATATTACCCCTTTGAATTCGGAAAGGCTTATTTGCGGTAAAACTAGTCCATCAGCGGTGCAGTAGACATTTCCGTGCCTTTCCCCCTCATGTTGTCCGCTTGAGGGTACCGGTCTAGAACTCTATAGAAGCCTTACTCTGATTAATTTTACATGCATAATGATCAAACCTAGCCAGGGTTAATATGTTGTCAACATAATAACCCTTTAAGAAAAGCCTTGTGCAAAAGTCCACCGGGGTTTCCATAATCCCAACGGACGCAACCCCGACATGTGCATTAGTTTGGAGAAATAAGTGTCAATATACTAATCGCTGATGTATAAATAGCCGAATCTGGAAGGGGAAAGGGCCTAAGCTTATTTTTTTTGTAGAAAATGAGGCATGAAGTCCACAGGTTCGGCATGGTCCATAGCATACCACCATTGTTGTTAGATTGGTGGGAAGATCTTTCATCAAGTGACAAAAATCATGTGAAGAAGGTCCTGGAAAATTTGCCTTCTCTATTGGACATCAAACCAAATAATATGTTCATTGAAGTTGCCACAATGTTTTGGGAGAAAGGTACATGTTTATCTTTGGAAACATATAAATTACCCCGCTATTCGAAGAAATAGGGCGATTCGCTTGACTACCTTGGGACAATACCGGTTTATTGGTGCCAAAAAATCGTACCGCCGGGGGATTTCTGAACATGATGGGTTTGAAAACGAACGACGATTTGGAGCACTTGAAGAAGTCCTACATACCTTTTGACTACCTCTGTGAACGATATGATAGTACCAAGTCCTATCATATATTCCACGATGAATTCTCTATCACTTCCTTGGGTCATATTCATCGCATTGTTTTTGTGTTCATTGTGTGCTTCCTGGGTATGATAGTGTTTCCGCTGCAAGGGGACATAAAATTGACTCCGGGTTTTGGGGATGGCAGTACTATATATAAAATTTGCCTATTATATTAAGAACTTTCTTTATATTGTTATAAATTGCTTGAAAATTAAATGGGATTTTCAAAAGAAAATGTGAACACACTGTAGTCGTCTAGCCTAGTTCCACGATAGGGGCCATCATGGCCGGTTAAGATTTGGGGTCGTGAAAGTTTGGTATCAGAGCCCTAGGTTACATAGGACTCGACAGTCATGAGCAGGTTCAGTAGAGTCTTACGGATCTGTACGGAGACGTCTATACTTATCTTCGAGAGGCTGCCGAACTTTTAGGAAACATTCTATTTTTCTTGAACTCTTTCGTGCTGATCTATTCATTCTTGAAATCTGAATTTACGTTGTTTCATTCTCTCACAGATGGTGAGGACACGCCATACCGATCAGAGTGACCAGTCACCCGCTAGACCATCGAGAGGTCGAGGCCGTGGTAGCGGTAGGGGGCCAGCCCGCGCAGCAGCCGAGGCATTACCTCAGGATCCCCCTATTGATCATGATCAGGTTCACGTCGATGGTGTCCTAGAGGGACAGGCTCAGGCACTAGCAGTGCCTATTATTATTCCGGGTCTTCAGGAGGCTCTATCTCATATATTGTCAGTATGCACCGGTTTGGCTCAGGCCGTTTCCATGTCTTCTTCTGCCACCACAGCTCAGGCCGGGGGAGGCGATCAGACTCCAGCTGCCCAGGCACCTGAGCAAGCTGGATAGGGTATCCAGGCACCGGGAGCAGCCCCAGCTTAGCCAGCTTCTCCGGTTCAGGATTATGTGGTCCCTGCTATGCCCGAGGACGAGCAGTGCAGGTTGAAGAGGTTCAGCAGACTTCATCCTCCAACTTTCAGCGATACAGAGGGCGAGGATGCCCGGGGATTTCTAGATAGGTGCTAGATGATACTGCGCACCGCGGGTATTTTAGAGACCAGTGAGGTATTTTGTTACCTTTCAGTTTGTAGGTGCTGCTCCTACTTGGTGGGAGTCTTTCGAGAGGCGTAGACCGGTTGGTTCAGCACCTCTTACCTGGCAGCAGTTCTCTATGATCTTTTTGGAGAAGTATGTTCCTCAGTCCCACAGAGAGGAGCAGTGTAGTCAGTTTGAGCAGCTGCACCAGGGAGAGTTATCAGTCACTTAGTACGAGATGAGATTTTTCGAGTTGGCTAGGCATGCTTCTGAGATTATCTCTACTGATAGGGAGAGGGTGAGGAGGTTCGTAGATGGTCTTTCTTATGAGCTTCGATTGTTTATGACTCGCGAGAGAGTATCGGGTGCTTCATTCGAGTAGGTTGTTGACATAGCTCGAGATATTGAGTCTATTAGCCGCAAGGAGCGGGAGTAGAGGGAGGCAAATAGGCCTCGTGGTTTGGGTAGTTCCATTGGTGCTCCCTTGAGGGGACAGTTTTAGCAGGGCAGAGGCCGTCCATTCAGGCCTCCTCAGTCAGGCCGACCAGCTTATAGTGGTGCATCTTCGGGGTAGGGTCCCCGTGGTTCACAGTCAAACCGTACTTCATTTGGTGCCCTCCCAGCTCAAAGTGCAGCTCGAGCACCTCCAGTTCAGGGTTCCTCTATTTAGGAGTCTTCCAGTGGCCGTACAGGTGCTAGGCATTTCTATCAGTCCCCGCCTCCAGCTCTAGGTAGTTGTTTTGAGTGCGGAGAGTTCGGGCACGGGTGGAGGCAGTGTCCCCGCCATTCCGGTGGATCTTCTCAGCAGAGGGGCCAGCCCTCGACTTCAGCTCCAGTCACTTTACTACCTGCCTAGGCAGCTAGGGGTGGTGGTCAGTCAGCCAGAGGCCACCCTAGAGGGGAGTTCGAGCAGGGGGAGGTCAGGGTCGTATGTATGCATTTCCAGTCAGGCCGGATGCTATGGACTTATATGCCGTGATTGAGGTATTGTTTCAGTATGTTGTCGTGATGACTTGGCTTTATTTGACCCTGGTTCTACATATTCCTATGTTTCTTCATATTTTGCCGGTTTTCTGGATATGCCCCGTGAGTCTCTAGCCTCCTCTGTTCGTGTGTCGACTCCGGTGGGCGATACTGTTGTTGTGGACCGTGTGTATCGGTCGTGCATTCTATCTATTGGGGGTTTGGAGACCCGAGTGGACCTACTATTACTCAGCACGGTCGATTTTGACGTGATATTGGGCATGGATTGGTTATATTCGTGCCATGCTGTTCTTGATTGTCACGCTAAGAACGTGACCTTAGCTATGCCAGGGTGTCCGAGGGTTGAGTGGAGAGTTTCTTCCGAGTATATGCCTAGTATGGTGATTTCTTACCTGAAGGCTCAGCGCATGGTTGAGAATGGGTGTTTATCTTATTTGGCCTTTGTGAGGGATGTCGAGGCTGAGACTCCCATTATTGATTCAGTTCCTGTAGTCCGTGATTTTTTGGATGTATTTCCTGCAGACCTGCCAGGCATGCCACCTGACAGGGAAATTGATTTTGGTATTGACCTGGTGCCAGACACTCAGCCTATTTCTATTCCACCATATCGTATGGCGCCAGCGGAGCTAAAGGAATTGAAGGAGCAGCTTTAGGAGCTCCTGGATAAGGGGTTCATTCGGCCTAGTGTGTCACCTTGGGGTGCACCGGTGTTATTTGTTAAGAAGAAGGATGGGTCAATGCGTATGTGTATTGATTACCGGCAGTTCAATAGGTTTACGGTGAAGAACCAGTATCCCTTTCCCCTTATTGATGATTTGTTTGACCATCTTTAGGGAGCCAGAGTATTTTCCAAGATTGATTTGCAATCTGGGTACCATCAGTTGAGGATTCGGGATTCTGATATCCCGAAGACTGCTTTCAGGACTAGGTATGGACATTATGAGTTCTTGCTTATGTCATTTGGGCTGACCAACGCCCCAGCTGTGTTCATGCAATTGATGAACATCGTGTTTCAGCCTTATCTTGATTCCTTCGTCATTGTATTCATTGATGACATCCTGGTTTATTCTCGTAGCCAGGAAGAGCATGCTCATCATTTAAGAGTTGTGTTACAGAGATTGAGGGAGGAGAAACTTTATGTGAAATTCTCCAAGTGTGAGGTTTGGCTTGGATCGGTAGCTTTCCTGGGGCACGTGGTTTCTAGTGAGGGGATTCAGGTTGATCCAAGGAAGATAGAGGCGGTGCAGAGTTGGCCCAGACCGTCCTCAGCTACATAGATTAGGAGTTTCCTTGGTTTGGCGGGATATTACCGTCGCTTTGTGGAGGGATTCTCTTCGATAGCTTCGCCTTTGACTAGATTGACCCAGAAGGGTGCTCTATTTAGATGGTCTAATGAGTGTGATGAGAGCTTTCAGAAGCTGAAATCAGCATTGACTACAACTCCAATACTAGTTTTGCCTGCTGGTTCGGGTTCTTACACAATTTATTGTGATGCCTCAAGAGTTGGCTTGGGAGCGGTATTGATGGAGGACGGAAGGGTGATTGCCGACGCATCCAGACAGTTGAAGGTGCACGAGAAGAATTATCCAGTGCACGATGTTGAGTTAGCTGCCATTGTTCATGCCTTGAAGACTTGGTGGCCTTATCTGTATGGAGTGCAGTGTGAGATTTTCACTAATCATCGCAGTTTGCAGTATCTGCTGAGGCAGAACGACTTGAATTTGCGTCAGAGGAGATGGTTAGAGCTCCTCAAGGATTATGATCTCACTATCATATATCATATGGGGAAGGCCAATGTAGTGGCCGATGCCTGAGTCGCAGAGCAGAGAGTTTGGGGAGTTTAGCTTACCTTCCTGTAGCAGAGCGGCCATTAGCTATTGATGTTCAGGCCTTAGCAGGTCAGTTTGTGAGATTGGATCTATCAAAACCCCCGCGGGTGTTTGCTTGTGTAGCCTCCAGGTGTTCTCTTTATAATAATATTAGAGCATGCCAGTATGATGATCCATATTTGCTTTTTCTTCAGGACAGGGTACGTCGCGGTGATGCCAGGGATGTGGTTATTGGTGATGATGGGGTCATGAGGATGCAGGGCCGGATTTGCGTGCCCAATATAGATGGACTTCGAGATTTGATTCTAGCAGAGGCTCATAGTTTGTGGTATTCCATTCATCCAGGTGTCGCGAAGATGTATCAGGATTTGAGGTAGCATTATTGGTGGTGGAGAATGAAGAGGGATGTTGTGGAGTTTTTTGATCAGTGTCTCAACTGTCAACAGGTCAAGTATGAGCACCAGAGACCTGGTGGATTGCTTAAGAGATTTGATATTCTGGAGTGGAAGTGGGAGCGGATCACCATGGACTTTGTAGTTGGACTCCCACGGACTTCGAGGAGGTTTGATGCTATATGGGTTATCGTGGATCGGCTGACCAATTCCGCGCACTTCATTCCTGTTGGTACTACGTATTCATGTGAGAGGTTAGCTGAGATTTATATCAGGGAGATTGTCCGTTTGCATGGGGTTCCAGTTTCTATCATTTCCGACAGAGGCCCTCAGTTCACATCCCAATTTTGAAGAGCCGTGCAACGGGAGTTGGGTACTCAGGTTGAGTTGAGCACATCGTTTCATCCTCAGACCGACGTATAGTCGCAGCACACCATTCAGATTTTGGAGGATATGTTACGTGCTTGTGTGATTGATTTTGGTGGTTCATGGGATAAGTTTCTGCCACTAGCGGAGTTTGCATATAATAACAGCTATCAGTCGAGTATTCAGATGACTCCGTATGAGGCCTTGTATGGTAGGAGGTGTAGATCTCCGGTTGTTTGGTTTGAGTCGGGCGAGGCTATGCTACTAGGCATAGACTTGGTTCAGGATGCTTTGAGTAAGGCAAAGTTGATTCAGGAGCGGCTTCGCACGGCGCAGTCTACGCAAAAGAGTTATACAAACCGGAAGGTCCGAGATGTGTCTTTCATGGTTGGGGATAAGGTGTTGCTGATGGTATCACCCACGTGGGAGTTATGAGATTCGAAAAGAGAGGAAAGCTGAGTCCCAGGTTCATTGGACCATTTGAGGTACTTCAAAGGGTTGGGGAGGTGGCTTATAGGCTTGCTATGCCTCCCAGTTTATCGAGTATTCATACAATATTTCATGTTTCGATACTCCGGAAGTATGTTGGTGACCCTTCCCATGTTTTGGACTTCATCACGGTTCAGCTCGAGGGTGATACGTCATATAAGGTAGAGCCAGTGGCTCTTTTGGGTTGTCAGGCCAGGAAGCTGAGGTCTAAGGATATAGCTTCAGTGAAGGTTCAGTGGAGAGGGCACCCGGTGGAGGATGCCACCTGGGAGGCCAATCGGGAGATGCGGGGCATATATCCTCACTTATTCGAGGCTCCAGGTATGTTTTTGGACCCGTTCGAGGACGAATGTTTGTTTAAGAGGGGGAGGATGTAACGACCTGGCCGGTCGTTCCGTGAGATTTACCCCATTTTCCCTATTTATGCATTTTTCATGTATCGCTATCTTGTTTTTGATGTGTTGGATCAGTTGGTTTGGGTCCGGATTAGTTATGGTGAGAGTTTAGGCATTTAGCCTTTTAAAGTAGCCTAATAGTTGAGAAAGTCAACTGAGAGTTGACTTATTGGTAAATGACATCGGAATGCAAATTTTGTGGCTCAAATAGCTTCGTTAGGTGATTTGGGACTTGGAAGTGTGTCCGGAATATTTATGTGATGTCCGGAGTAGAATTAGGCTTGAATTGGCGAATGTTAGTTTTTGGCGATTTCTGGTCGGAAGTGGAAATTAGGCTATCGGGGTCGGAATGGAAATTTGGAAGTTGGAAAAGTTTTGTATTGTCATTTTGGATATGTCTGCAAAATTTCAAGTTAATCGGAGGTGGTTTGGTTGGTTTCGACGTAGTTGGCGAAATTTGGAAGTTTCAATGTTCTTAGGCTTAAATTTGATGTAAATTTGGTGTTCTCGTATTGTTTTTGGTGCTTCGAAGGCTCGACTAAGTTTGAATGACGTTATGGGATATGTTGGTATGTTTGGTTGAGGCACCGAGGGCCGAGGGTGTGTTTTGAATGTTTAACGTACCAACTTTTGGCTTGAATTCTTGGCAGATTGCTGCTGGTGTAAGGTTCTGGTTTCCTTCTACACGATCGAGTAAGGATGTTTGCGATCGCGTAGGGTTAATTGGTGAGGCATGATTTCTTGTTAATCGCGATCGCGTGGAATGGTTTGCGATCATTTGAGTATGAGTGTTTGGTCAGTGTGATAGCGTGGTCTTGTTTGCGATCGGATAGAGTTAAAGGGGCGCGTGGGTGAGTTGAGCGTTGTTCTTCGCGATCGCGTGGGTTTAAGTCTTGCGGAATTGCGATCGTGTGAGGTTGTCTGCGATCGCGTAAGGAAAATTGGTGGGGCAGCAAGTTTGTTCTTCGCGATCGCGTGCCAAAGTTTGCGATCGCAGTGAAGGAATTAATTTAGCTGGGCAGAATGTTTAAAAGGCTGGAAGTGCGAATTTGGTTGTTATTTTCTCCATTGTTGCATGCGGACTTGAGGATTTTTGAAAGAGAATTGAAGGGGAATCAAGGGAAATCATCTGGAGGTAATAATTTCAACTTCTTAACACGCTTTTTATGTCAATTCTTAAGTGATTAAACCACAAAAATTCTGAAAATTTAGCCAAAGTTAGGGAAGAAGGGTGTATGGAAACATTATTTTTCTTTTGAGGATTTGAGTGGGCAATTGTGGTCTGATTTTAGTGTTCTTGGTATGCATAGAATCTTGGGAGGACGCGGATTTTAAGGATGTAAAAGCTACTGAATTCCGAGATGAGGGCCCGGGGCTCGCATTTGGCCGAATTTCGAGATTTTTGATTTAATTGATAATTTTCGATTGGGTTGTGTTTCTTGAGTATATATTAATGATGTTGAACTGGTTTTAGCTAGATTAGAAGCAATCGGGAGCAAGTTTGAGGGGCAAAGGCATAGCGGATTAGTGTCGCGGCCCGATAGAGGTAAGTAATGGTCTTAAATACTGCCCTGAGGGTATAGAACCCCGGACTACATGTTTGGGGCCTCGTGCCGATCTGTTTATACCCCTTTTGAGGGCATTTTACTGCTGTTTTCCTCACTACCTGTTGATTATTTTACTCATCATCATTGTGGATACTGTTTATTTGAAACTTAGCCTGATTTACACTACATGAGCATTAAAATGATATTTTCGGATCGAGTACCCCGTTCTATTACTTCGCCCGAGGGGCTTTTCGAGTGGTTCCACCGAGTGTAGCCGAGCGCCAAGAGTGATGGTGAGGTCCTGAGTGATATTAGCGCTGCGCTGAAAGAGCCCCTCCGGACTCTGTACACACCCCCAGTGAGCGCACCGAGTGCGAGTGATTGAGTGATTGTGAGGTGCTGAGGGATTGTGAGGCATCCCCGAGGGTCTGATTATGAAACAGGTTTTTTCCCGAGGGGCTACTTATGATTTTACTACATTCATTGCGTACCAAATCCTTGTTTTAAAGATGTTAAAAATGTGCATTGTTTTAAGGACTTCTGTGAAGATTGATTTCTAAGGCATGACGATTTCGTATATCCATGTATACTATTGGAAAGTAAGGCTGTGTATATCGTGGATTGATGACATTGATATTTATGTGATTCCTTGCTACTTAGACTTGATTTATTTCCATTACTACTGAGTTGGCGTACTCACATTACTCCATGCACCTCTGTGTGCAGATTTAGGAGCAGATATCAAGCATTAGCTTTTATATATATCGCAGCAGAGCCGGATCGTGGGGCTATAGAGGTAGTTGTTTAGCGTTCGCTGCATCTCTGCTTTCCCTTCCAGTTGTATTAGCTTTTATTCGGAGTTTTGTATCAAAATACTTTATTTTCGCTCATTACACTAGATGCTCGTCACATGTTGGCTCCGGGTTTTGGGGATGCCAATACTGTATATAAAATTTGCCTATTATATTAAGAACTTTCTGTATATTGTTATTAATTGCTGGAAACATAAATGGGAATTTCAAAAGGAAATGTGAACACACGGTAGTCGGCTAGCCTTGTTCCTTGATAGGCGCCATCACGCCCGGTTAGGATTTCGGGTCGTGACACACATTCTGATCTACAATTATGCCAAGCATGAACTCCGGTCCATTGTATATTTCTTCGTAGGTTACCATCAGATCTGGATGGACGAGGAGGACGCCGAGAAAACAGCCTTCATTACACCATGGGGAGTGTACTGCTACAAGATGATTCCATTCGATCAAAAGAATGTTGTGACCACCTACATGAGGTCCATGACGACTACATTTCATGACATGATACATAAAGAGATATAATAATACGTGGGTGATGTCATCATTGAATTCAAGAAGGCCACAGATTACATAGCAGACTTGAGGAAATTCTTCGACAGCCTGCGGAAATATAACCTGAAGCTAAACCCTGCAAACTGTGCATTCGGGGTTCCTGCCGGAAAGCTATTGGGATTCATCATTTGTCGCTGGGGAATAGAATTGGATCCATCAAAGGTCAAAGCCATCCAAGAATTACCACCGCCAAACAGCAAGAAAGATGTGATGAGTTTCCTGGGACGCCCTAACTACATCTGTTGTTTCATAGCACAAACCACAGTAATATGTGAGCCGATTTTCAAGATGCTGAAGAAGGACGCTGCAACAAGTTGGACCGAGGATTGTCAAAAGGCTTTTCAAAAAATCAAGGAATACTTGTCCACACAACCAGTGTTAGTCCCGCCGGAGTCGGGTAGACCGCTGGTACTCTACCTTGCAGTGTTAGATGCAACTAAACGATACTTTGTATAACTCTTTATGTATTATCAAATGATGTAAATTGAACTACGCTCGACCTGATTCCCATTTAAGAGGGGGTACGTAGGCTCTATGGGTTAGGTCACAATTCATTAAAAATCTTATTCCCCCATAATCAGAAACTGGGGCAGAATTTTGAGGACGACCCTCAAAATGCCAAAGCAAGTTCTGCCAATCGCAGCATGTTCAACAGTCAGAGATGTTAATCCAACTAACTGGGGAAGAATTTGAGGACGACCCTCAAAAGTCCACATCAAAGAGGTTGCAATGTCTTGGGTCTTGTCACGACTATTGGTTCATCTAAAATTCTTAAAATATTTTTACTATGTCTTCGAAAACTATGCATGCTTGCTTGCAAAATAAATCTGTTTAGCCAACGCTACCCCAATGATTTGAGCAGGATATTCAGGACAAGCAAGTCGAGTCAAGCAAGTCGACGTGGACACGAACCAAGCTCCCCCATTTACAGAACTCATGTTTTTTCTTTGAATGCAGGAACAAAGAATATACATGCCTCGAAGTCACAACCTTCACAACAAACCTAGATACTGATATCTGCCATCACCTACTATTCATTTTACCTTCTTGAATAAGGCTAATCTCTGCCTTCATCTGTATGAGACTAAGCCATGTCTCGCATTTGCATGAGGTTAAGCTCTACCTCCATCTTGCATGAGGCTAAGCTCTGCCTCCATCTGCATAAGGCTAATCTCAGCCTTCATTTGCATGGGACTAAGCCATGTCTCGCATTTTCATGAGGTTAAGATCTACCTCCATCTTTCATGAGGCTAAGCTCTACCTCTATCTGCATAAGGCTAATCTCTGCCTTCGCCTGCATGGGACTAATCTCTATCCCGCATATTGCATGAGGTTAAACTCTACCTCCGATCTGCATAAGGTTAATCTCTGCCTTTATCTTCATGGGACTAAGCCCTGTCCCGCATTTGCATGAAGCTAAACCCTGCCTCCACATCTGCATAAGGCTAATCTCTGCCTTCATTTGCATGGTACTAAGACCTATCCCACATTTCCATGAGGTTAAACTCTACCTCCATCTTAGCCGAGGCTAAGCTCTGCCCTTATTTGCATGGGACTAAGCCCTGTCTCGCATTTGCATGAGGCTAAACCCTGCCTCCACATCTGCATAAGGCTAATCTCTGCATTCATTTGCATGGGACTAAGACTTATCCCACATTTTCACGAGGTTAAACTCTACCTCTATCTTACACGAGGCTAAGCTCTACCTCCATTTGCATAAGGCTAATCTCTGTCTCCACCTGTATGGGACTAAGCCATGTGCATGATCTTGCATGAGGTTAAGCTCTACCTCCGCATCCTGCATGAGGCTAAGCTCTGCCTCCATCTGCATAAGGCTAATCTCTGCCTTCATTCGCATGAGACTAAGCTCTGTCTCTTTACATGTATGAGGCCAAGCTCTGCCTCTAATTTACATTCTTTCACCGAGACTAAGCGTTGTCTCTCCGACATTATCTACTTTTCTCTTCTTTCGGGCTAAGCTCTGCCCTCCACTCTACAAGACTAAGATTTGTCTTGTTGACATAATTTTTTTTTGCATTTCATGGGCTGAAATATCGCAAACTCGTCCAAAGGTGTCATAGTATAAAGTCATCATCCATATAGATGGAACACACCATCATGGCCTGAGGATCTCTCGAATTCACATATCATTATTTAAAGGCATCATGGTTCGGTCGCACCATATTCATGTCTCGAGAACATCATTTCATGGCCTGCGAATCTCTCACTGATCAACTCATGGCCCAGGACGCACGGTCCAAGGACATCATCCTCAACCGTGCGAAGAGAATTTTCATGGTCCGAAGGGAACCCGCAGCATGTTTGAATTTTCGCACAAATATATGCTTGTAGTATCATTATTTTACAGGTGACCTGGTAAGAAATCGTCATCCCAATAGGAGCAATCCCTCTCCGATTCCTTCAGTTATCCCAAACCTGAACTTCTCCCATAACTATTCTTTCACTTATCCCGAAACGTTGTGTCCGTTCTTGCGATGACTTGATCGGTATATTCTGTCGATAAATCCAGAACTACATGCGGCATGGTTACTTTAAAACCAGGGATACGTAGGTAGCTCAAAAACCAGAGTGCGGCCTAAATCTCTCAAACCGTTTCCCCCGGTCAAAATTAGCCATCATATCTTTACCTGACAACTCTTTCATCCTTTTTGGGTAAAGAGGGGCAGCTGTTGATACATAATTTTTTCAAAAATAGTTTTAAAAAAAGCTATATGCCTTCAAAATCATGCATTAGCATCAATTGGTATCTTTCCATAATTTCTACATCTTTAAATTAATTTTCCTAGTATTTTACTTTTATAAATAATTATAAAATTGCATCACAAATAAATTTAGAACATTTTTTGATTTAATACTACTATTTATGGACTTATTAAGTCCAAATTATTTCATAAATAGCCAAATTGGCACCATTTCGATATAATTGCAATAATTTTGCTATTATAGCCCATGCATAAATTTTTGTACAATTTTACCAGAATTTAGTCCATTATATTTTAAAATACTAAATAATTATTTTTTAAATATTCCCATGCATAAAAATCATTTTTGTGATTAGTTAATTGTTTTACAAAATTAATTTTAACCAATTGTTTTAGGTATTTAACAAATAGCCCCCTTTATTTCAATATTTAGCCTAAAATTGACCAGCTCAATATCTTACAAAACCAGCGAAAGACCATAGGCCCAATTCCCCACCTGCTCGACCCAAACCGCTTGGCCAATCCTGGCCGTTGATCATTTTTTATCAACGGTCCAAGAATCCCCTACCATAATTAAACCCACCTACACCCCCCAAACCCTAATCATTTTCACCTCTTCCCCTGTCGTCACTCTTCTCTTCGTCTCTCAATGCTCTCTAATAAAAACCCTAACTCCCTCCGTCGTCACTAGCCTACTGCCATACTATGGTGGTTCTTCACCACCTCAGGCCTCTAATGGTCTCTTACATGCTATGGTATCTCCATCTCCTGGATCCTTGAGGTGATTCTCTAGGGACCTGGGCAGGTCTGTTTAAACCTTTGGGTTTTCTCGCTTGTTTCAAGCCATTTGGCTCGACCATTGAGTAAAAACTTCCTATTTTCGTTGTAAATCCATGGTTCCTAAGTCTATGTTCTCATCTCTGTTCTATTTCTGAAAACCCCTATTTTATTACCTTTGGTCTTCTCAGATGTGTACCGTTTGAGACCGATTGAACGTACTTCACATGTTTCCTTGAAAGATTCCTGGTTTTTCAACTAACTTTTCGTTTTTCCTAAAACTATGGTTTACCCTAATTCATCCTCCCAAAAATTCTCTGATTTTCGAATGTTTAATCGTTGTTCTTAAGTGTTATTGATTGGTTCATGCTAAGATTGTTTGGACCCTAGTCGATTTATGCTAAAACCCTAATTTTCTTATATTTTTCTTCGATTCTGAGTTATTCCGTGTTACTTGTGGCATTGTTTTGTTCCGTTCTTTGACTTTCATGATTTCCTCTTAGTCTAATTCAGTGTCTTGTGATTTTTTACCCTAGTTCATCTCTATTAGGGTTTGTGAGTCAATTTCTCGGCTAATTTCTGTGTGTTTATGAAATGTTATTTAGCCTATTTATCTATTTGTGAAAACTGATATTTTCCCCCCTCAAATCAGTACTATTTTGAATTTTTATTTACTGATTTGATCTGTTAAAACTTATGTGATGATTCTTGATTTATTCCCTTGTTTACGACTTTAATTGTTCTTCTTACCTTATTTAATTGCATGTAATGTTACTGATTCTTCATGATTTTTTCCTTAATTAGACTCTTGTTTATATACCTATTTACTTAGGTCTAATTTGATTTCTTTCCTTAAATGACTCTTGTCCTTTACCGTAGAGTAGTTACCCTTAATTAAGGGAAGACCATGATGATTTTGTGGTAATTGATTATGTGAGTTCCTTAATTGCTGAGTATGGATTTCTTTTACCTTATTCTGCTCTGCTCCTAAAATGATATATATACTCTCTTCTATTCTCACTTCAAGGGGACGAACATTAGTTCACAAACACATTCACACTCTAAAGCTCTCTTTTATTCTCTGCTACTTGTGATATTCACTAGACTAGCTGGCTATAAGCCAAGGCTAGATATTGCACAATATTTGCTTTACATTCTGTGTTCTCCTTCCCTAACTGGTATGTCTCTGATTAATTTTTAAAACCTAAACCCTATGTGTTTCATTACTGCCTTAGTTCATCAGTTATGAGTTCCATTCTTGTTCCTGTTTAATATTTTTTTAGCCTAATCGTGTCTTGTTCAATATGTGATTGGCATGCCTAAACTATAATTGCTTGTTTACTTCTTTATCTAGCATGTCTAATCCTGTCTTGCTTTATATGTAACTAGCATGTCTAAACTATAAATGCTTATGTGATGCTTGTCTAGCATGTTTAAATTCTTGCTTGCTCTTTTTTACTGATGAGTTTATACCTAATCTCTCGGGGCTTCGATTGATCCTAATTATGTGTATAATTCCTTCCAACACCTTTTGCTTTCAACATGGTTTTGCTATGCCCCTGCTATGTTTCTCAACTACCTATTGTCATGACTAACCTATTGATTCTATAAAACTCTTGAGAATTCTGTGTATTTTGCTGTTTATATGCGTCCCTATACACTGATGTGTATTCTATGTGTCCCCAACCCTTCTATCCCTGTGTGGAATCTGTTTGCCCAGTATTTCTGAATGTAGTTATTCTGTGACGAAACTGAGTTGTGTTTCAATTTCAAAAGTTCTTTAATACTTTTTCTCAAACTGTTTTACCACTAAACTTATTTCTACCTCAAAAACCTTTCACTCCTAAAATGGTCTTTATACCGTCTTTACCAAAAATCTTTCAAAGCAAGCACTCTCACTTTACTCTTAAGTCAATAGGTTCTGCCCCTCCAGTCTGTGTACTGCCTGGGGATCCTCTTGAGATTCCTTTGAACTTTGACATACTGGGGCTGGCCATTCCACACTGCACATATTTGGTCCCTATTGTGAAAAGTATGGGTGTGAGCACTGCTCGGGATACTTGAGGTCCTTAGGGAACTCTGACACACCTGAACACAAATTTGGCAATGATATCCTTGGCATTTGAGACTACTGAAGGCCTGGGACTCCCGGGTTTGCTTTAGGCCTGCATCAGGCTCCCTATAGTTTAATCTATATTTCATTTATGTAATTTACGCAATTCTGGTCTATAATAATCATTTGTAAATAGATATTGGGGTAACTAGTGAAAAAGGGAGAGTAGCTATATAATCTTGTGGGGTAAAGCTGGGTAGAAATCATGTTTCTAGGCTTTACATTATGCAAATCTGCAGTAGAAATCATGGTCTAGGATTGCTGTGTCTATTTGCATTCAAACCATGCCAAACTTGTGCACTAGACATCCTGTTTTAGGGCATTCGCATTTATGGCTTCAGCATATTGCATGTTATAGATCACTACTCAATTTCTGGTTCTGCATCAGTACTGCCACTTAGAAATCCTTCTACCAAATAATCCTTCCTATTAAAAGAACAGTCATCCTTGTGTGCATTAGACATCCTGTTCCTAGGACCCTGTTTGCATATGTTTTGAATCATGTCTATTTCGACTAAATAAACTATTGTCTATGAAAAAGGTTTAAAAACAGCCTCAGGCCTAGGTGTCATGTTTCAAGTACCAAATTGATATAAATCACCTGTTATAACCTGTATCACCTAGATCAAGCATGCTTATAGGTTGAATAATATCAAACTATTTAAACAACTGCAACTATGATTGCATATAGTCCCACGCCTAGGCAAGCCTTAGGTGATTAATGTCCTTGTATAAAAGTGAAAACTCGTTTTGATTGCTTATAAACTACTTTACTCTAACAGGTTTTGAGAATCAGTAGGCAAACTGATTAGGACCCTGTCACTTAGTTATAAATGGTACTGCATGTTCTGTGTGTTGACGCTCACTTAGATATCCTGTTCTAAGACTCTGAAATTCCCTGAATTTGTGTTTGAGATGTGCTGCTTATTTTCCTATATACATGTGGAGGTAAACAAGAGCTTTTTAACTGCTTTCCCCTTTATTTGACTAGTCCTACATGTCATTTGTTTGTCGCCTATTCTTTTTTCCCTTTTAAGCACCTTAGGATTGTCTAGAACTGCCCAAGTCTAGAGGTCCTAAACTCCTCCGGGACCACAAGGAAGGGACGGATAAAAACACGCTTACATTTCGTTAATCAAAACTCGCTTATATAACCGCTAAGGGTGGGGTAACGGGTAGTAAAAGGATATGATGACTTGGTGCGCTAATGCAACATGTAGACCCTCTCAATGAGGAGTGATGACCGGGCATTGCATGGATATGATCCTATAGTTAAAAAACATAGGACCTCCATTATCCCTCTTATATATGTGTTCTTAGACTGCTTATCTATTTAAAAGCCTCTGTTTCTTTTACATATGTGTGTGTAGACTGCTTATTTTCTAATTGACTAATTCACAAAGTTTGGTCGGGACCCACTGTTATGGACCTCGAGGGGTGCCTAACACCTTCCCCTCGAAGTAATTTCAAGTCTTTACCCAATCTCTGGTAATACAAACTAGTTTTACAAATGACCTGTAATAGGTGCCCTAATGCATCATAATTCTTTAGGTGGCGACTCATCAATTCCTTATACCCCTTTTCCCAAAAGGAAACGAATTGTCCCAATAATGTCAAAAACCCTGACTATCCGCGAAGGAGAGAAAAGAGGGGGAAGGGGGGCGACAGCATGGCGACTCTACTGGGGATTTTAGGCTTTTACCATAACAAACTGCTTTGCGAATTTCTTGTATTTAGCGCTTTCATAATGTGCAAATACGTGAAAACATGTTATTTATTGTTTATTTATTGCTGCATAAATCATGCTCAACATCATATTCCACTCGTGCCTAAACAAATCCTATAGTAACGCTTGATTCGTGGTTGCAATCTTCCCGTTTATTAACCCTCTAAATTCGGAAAGGCTTATTTGCGGTAAAATCAATCGATCAGCGGTGCAGTCGACGGTTTCGTACCTTTCTCCCCGAGTTGTCCTCTTGAGGGTACCCGTCAAGACCACCATAAAAACCTTACTCTTGTTATATTGCGCATGCATCATGGTCAAACCTAGCCGGGTTAATGTATCGTCCGCACAATAACCCTTTAAGACAAGTCTTATCCAAAAGTCCACCGGGGTTTTCATAATCCCAACGGACGCAATCACATTCTGTGCCTTAATTTGGAGAACTAAATGCTAATATGCTAATCATAAGTGTATAAATAGTCGAATCTGGTAGGGTAAAGGGCCTAACCATTTTTTTCTTGTAGAAAATGAGGCACGAGGTCCCCCGATTCGATATGGTCAGCAATATTCCACCAATGCTCCTACACTTGTGGGAAGACCTTCCTTCAAGTGATAAGAAACACGTGAGGAAACATCTAGGCAATTTACCTTCTCTTCTGGACATCCAACCGAACAATATGCTGATTGAGGCTGCTATTTTGTTTTGGGACAGTGAAAGAGCTGTATTCCGCTTTGAGAATATTGAAATGACACCACTCTTAGAAGAAATAAGAGGACTAGCTGGACTGCCTTGGGAAAGCCCGGGGCTGTTTGTACCTGAGAACCGCACGGGTAAAGGGTTTTTAAGAATGATGGGGTTGAAGAAAAATGCTTAACTAGAATGCCTGAAACAATCCTACATACCTTCTGAATACTTGTATGAAAGATACGATCACATCAAATCGTATTGTACCTATCATGACGAGTTCGCCATCACATCTCTGGGTCATATCCACCGCCGAGTATTCGTGTTTATTGTGTGCTTTTTGGGCTTGACAGTGTTCTCGACGAAAAGGGAAAGGATTCATACCAGATTAGCCATGGTCGCTAGGACCTTGATGGAAGGGATCGATGGACAAACATACACCATTGTCCCTATGATCTTAGCTGACATCTATCGGGCTGTGGAGCATTGTCAAAGAGGGGTTATAACCTTTTATTGTAGTTATGGCTATTAGAACATCTTCGAAGGGGCCAATATGACCAAGAACTTACGCGAAGGGCTTGGAATGACCATATTGCTTTCCAACACCCTAAGTGGATGACCTATATTCCGGACAGATTTGCTCAGCTGGAAAGTGCCAAAGAGTGGGTGGAATTCTTTGACAATATGACCGAGGAACAAGTGCAATTGATGTTCGAATGGTTCCCGACGGACGAGTTTATCATCAGGTCCAGGGATGCTCCACACTTAGTGCTGATTGGGTTGAGAGGAATATACCCATATGTTCATATCCGAGTCATGAGGCAAGCGGGAAGCAAGAAGGTTGTGCCAAGGGTTGCAAAGATGGGTCACTTCAGAGCAGATTTCCAGGACGATGACATCCCTTACAAGTGTCAAGCTCAGCACATGCAGCACTGCAAAATCGTCATGGAAAAGAACACTATTGAGCCAGACAGGTACCATGCTGGATGTGCACCTCTCTACCTGGCGTGGTTGGAGGACAAATTAGGTGTGGTAGTGAGGCCGGGAATCATTCGAGGTAATATAATCATAGATGAAGATGCTGAGGTTCAGGTCATGTACAACAGACTGTGCAAAAAGGTCCACGATTCCGAGAATGAGCACCGGGAGATACATGAAACCAATAGAAGGTTGATCAAGGAGTGGCATGAGATGGGTATCATTTCCAATAGAAAGATGGAATATCTTGAACAAGGTATAGTGGAGTTGGAGGGAAAATTCATAAAGAGGATCGAGGATTGCCAGAACGCTAAAGGGAACGAAGGAGGACACTTGGCTAGAGAATACCTGCTGCTGAGACTGCACGAGATGGGAAACTTGTTTGATGTAATCAAGAATATAGAATCTGGGGAAGGTCCTTCTAGGACCAAATAGGCTAGATCTACTTTTGCTTTCATAAATGTAATAAAGCCAAGTGCCATTAGCGACTTATTTCCTATTGTTATCGTTTTGGGATTCGTCTGTTTTATATTAATGAAATGAGGCATTTATTGGCATCTATGTTATCCAAATCAACTTGTCGCTAGGCCTACCTCGGGCGCAACGAGGCTCCCAAAATTAGGACACGTTCACATTGGTACAATATATTTTTAAATACTGCAAATACTTTTATCATAACCCTCAACGACTTGGTTACCTTTTGTTTGTATTTTATTTCTTTTGATTATTCCTCTTGCCCAAAGGTTGGTTTGTGCATTCCGGCATCATCAGCACATATACAAGATCTAGGGGCCCTCCACCTTCTCCTCCTCCTAGACCACCTAAAGGCAAAGGAAAAATGAAGATGCAAGACATGAATAACATCAGAAGAGAAAACACTACACCAGCTAAACATCCCGAGGCTTCTGACATTCGGGATACTCAGGTCCCGAATGATGCTGTGTCGCAACTTGAACAAAGGCTACTGAAACTCCAAGGATAACTTTAACATGTTTGGAACCTAGCAAACTTGTCCATCCCACTTAGTGTTCCGGATATCAACCACCCGAAAACTCAAAACCTCGCACCACCTCAGAATACCCAACAAACATCCACAAAATCCTCCTGCAACTCACCACTATACAACATCACCGCAAAACCAAACCATCCCACCACAATACTAACAAAACGCTTGCCACACTCCACGAAACACCCTACCAATCATTCCTGAACCACAAAATTCCACTAACGATCACCTCTACGCTCAAGCACCAGGCCACCAGAATAACCTCATATACGTGGAGACCCTACCTCACTCCACCCAACCCATCACTTATACACTGGAATCCAGTGAGAAGGACATGCTCATTAGGAACTTGGCCGAAGAACTCAAGAAATAGACTAGACGAGTTCAAGGCGTGGAAGGATTTAAGGGGATCGAATGATTGAATTATGATGATCTATGTATACATCCTGATGTGGAACTGCCGGAGGGTTACAAACCTCCCAAGATTTCAATGGTACTGGTGATCCCAGGGTCCATTTGAGGACCTATTGTGACAAACTGGTCGGAGTTGGAAGAGCCGAAAAGATCCGGATGAAACTGTTCATGTGGAGCCTTACATGAGATGCTTTTTCCTGGTACATCAGCCAGGATCCTAAGATGTGGTCTAATTGGGTGAGTATGGCATCGAATTTCATGGAACGATTCAGGTTCAACACGGAAAATGCACCGGACGTCTTTTACATTCAAAATCTCAAGAAGAAACCCACTAAAACCTTTCACAAGTATGCCACTCGTTGGAGGCCGAAAGCGGCCAAAGTCATGCCAGCGTTGGATGAGGAGCAAATGAACGAATTCTTCGTCATGACACAGGACCCGCAATATTATGAAAGAATGTAGGTGACTGAAAATCACAAGTTCTCCGACATCATAATGTTGGGTGAAAGAATTGAAGAGGGTACCAAGAGAAGGATGGTCACAAATTTTGATGCATTACAAGCCACCAACAAACAACTGCAGTCCGGTTGTATATCTAAGAAAAAAGACGTAGGAGCGGTAATGGTTGTACAAGGGCCCAGATCTCCATTGATGTATCGAACCTCTCCGCTTGTATACCAAGCACCTCAACCTACATATCAGCCATCTCCTCCACCCACTTATCAACCGTCACCTCCACCAACATATCCACCCACATCTCCCAGATATTCCCAGCCAACCAATGCCTATCACACATACAACTCCCAACCGTGTCATTTTTAGTCACCTCCGACTCGCCAAAACTACCCAAGACGTCGACCTAACTTTGACTGCACGCAACCCAAATAGTATATTGCCATTGCCGAGCCCATTGGCCAGCTGTATGAAAGGTTGAATGATGTTGGTTACATCACTCTCATCCTTGTTGTAGCCATAAGGATCTAATGAACGCCATGTGCAAGACTTTTAAAATCAAACAATAATTCCACAGCCTATAGATCTCAGATGAACGAAGTTGTAGAAGCCGCTAACAAGAATATCAATAAGATACTGAGAAAGATGGTAGAGAATCATAAACAGTGGCATGAGAAGCTACCATTTTCCTTACTGGGATACGCACCACAATCTGCACATCAATCGGGGAAACTCGTTACTTGCTGGTTTATGGTACATAAGATGTTATTCATGTCGAAGTGGAGATTCCTTCCTTGAGGATCATACAAAAAGCTCAGCTCAGTGATGTATAATGGATAAGGAGTCGTTATCAGCAGTTATCCCTCATAGACGGAAAGATGATGAACGCAGTGTGACATGGTCAAATCTACCAGAACAGAATGTCCAGAGCCTTCAACAAAAGAGTCAACCTGAGACAGTTCACACCGGGGAAGCTGGTGTTGAAGAAGATTATTCCGCCTCAGGATGAAGCCAAAAGGAAATTCTCTCCCAATTAGCAAGGTCCTTACATGGTTCACAGGGTATTAACGGGATCAGCTCTTATACTTGCATAAATGGATGGATAAGTCTGGCCAAAACCGATCAACTTAGATACTATCAAGCGATACTATGTGTAACTCTTTATGCTTTGTCAAATGATGTAAATTGAACTACGCTCAACCTGATTCCCATTTAAGAGGGGATACGTAGGCAGCCCTATGGGTTCGGTCACAATTCAATAAAAATCTTATTTCTCCCATAATAAGAAACTGGGGCAGAATTTTGAGGAGAACCCTCAAAATTCCGAAGCAAGTTCAGCCAATCGTAGTATGTACAACAGTCAGAGATGTCAATCCAACTAACTGGGGCAGAATTTTGAGGAGGACCCTCAAAATTCCTCAGCAAAGAGGTTGCAATGTCTTGGGTCTTGTCACAGCCATTGGTTCATCTAAAATTCTCAAAATATTTTTACTATGTCTTTGAAAACTATGCATACTTGCTTGCAAAATAACTCTGTTTAGCCAACGCTACCCCAATGATTTGAGCAGGATCTTTAGGCCAAGCAAGTCGAGTCAAGCAAGTCGACGGGGACACGAACCAAGCTCCCCCATTTACAGAACTCATGATTTTTCTTTGAACGTAGGAACAAAGAATATACATGCCTCGAAGTCACAACCTTAACAGCAAACCTAGATATTGATATCTGCTACCAGCTAAGAAGCTCTGCTATCACCTACTATTAATTTTACCTTCTTGCATAAGGATAATATCTGCCTTCATCTGTATAGGACTAATCCATGTCCCACATTTGCATGAGGTTAAGCTCTACCTCCATCTTGCATGAGGTTAAGCTCTGCCTCCATCTGCATAAGGCTAATATCTTCCTTCATTTGCATGGGACTAAGCCCTGTACTACATTTGCATGAGGTTAAGGTCTACCTCCATCTTGCACGAGGCTAAGCTCTGCCTCCATCTGCATAAGGCTAATCTCTTCCTTCTCCTGCATGGGACTAAGCCATGTCCCGCATCTTGCATGAGGTTAAGATTTACCTCCGCATTTGCATAAGGCTAATCTTGGCCATCGTCTGCATGGGACTAAGCCTTGTCCCACATTTGCATAAGGCTAAACTCTGCCTCCACATCTGCATAAGGCTAATCTCTGCCTTTATTTGGATGGGACTAAGCCTCGTCCCGCATTCGCATGAGGTTAAACTCTACCTCCATCTTGTACGAGGCTAAGATCTGCCTCAATTTGCATAAGCCTAGTATCTTCCTTCACCTGCATGGGACTAAGACCTGTCCCGCATCTTGCATGAGGCTAAGCTCTGCCTCCATCTTGCATGAGGCTAAGCTTTGCCTCCATCTGCATAAGGCTAATCTCTTCCTTCATTTGCATGGGACTAAGCCTTGTCCTATATTTGCATGAGGTTAAGGTCTACCTCCATCTTGCATGAGGCTAAGCTCTGCCTCCATCTGCATAAGGCTAATCTCTGCCTTCTCCTACATGGGACTAAGCCATGTCCCACATCTTGCATGAGGTTAAGATTTACCTCTGCATCTGCATAAGGCTAATCTTGGCCCTCGTCTACATGGGACTAAGCCCTGTCCCACATTTGCATAAGGCTAAACCCTGCCTCCACATTTGCATAAGGCTAATCTCTGCCTTCATTTGGATGGGACTAAGCCTCGTCCCGCATTTGCATGAGGTTAAACTCTTCCTCCATCTTGCACGAGGCTAAGCTCTGCCTCAATTTGCATAAGTCTAATATCTTCCTTCACCTGCATGGGACTAAGACCTGTCCCGCATCTTGCATGAGGTTAAGCTCTACCTCCGCATCCTGCATGAGGCTAAGGTCTGCCTCGAACTGCATAAGGCTAATCTCTGCATCCATTCGCATGAGACTAAGCTCTGTCCCGCATTTGCTTGAGCTTAAGCTCTACCACCATCTTGCATGAGGCTAGGATTTCCCTCCATCTACATAAGGTTAATCCATGTCTTCGCCTGCATGGGACTAAGCTCTGTCCCGCATCTTGCATGAGGTTAAGCTCGATTTCCACATTTGTATAACGCTAATCTCTATCCTCGTCTTCATTGGACTAAGACATGTCCTGCATTGCATGAGGCTAAAACGCCTGCCTCCATATCTGCATAAGGCTAATCTCTACCTTCATTTTAATGGGACTAATCCATGTCTCACATTTGAATGAGGTTAAACTCTACCTCCATCTTGCATGAAGCTAAGCTTTGCCTCCATTGGCCTAAGGCTAATCTCTTCCTTCACCTGCATGGGACTAAGCCCTGTCCCACATTTGCATAAGGCTAAACCCTGCCTCCACATCTCCATAAAGCTAATCTCTGCCTTCATTTGGATGGGACTAAGCCATGTCCCGCATTTGCATGAGGTTAAACTCTACCTCCATCTTGCACGAGGCTAAGCTCTGCCTCCATTTGCATAAGGCTACTCTCTGTTCACCTGCATGGGACTAAGACCTGTCCCGCATCTTGCATGAGGTTAAACTCTACCTCCGCATCCTACATGAGGCTAAGCTCTACCTCCAACTGGATAAGGCTAATCTCTCCATTCATTCGCATGAGACTAAGCTCTGTCCCGCATTTGCATGAGGTTAAGCTCTACCTCCATCTTGCATGAGGCTAGGATTTCCCTCCATCTGCATAAGGTTAATCTCTATCTTCTCCTGCATGGGACTAAGCTCTATCCCTCATCTTGCATGAGGTTAGGCTCGACCTCCACATCCTGCATGAGGCTAAGCCTACCTCTATATGCATAAGTCTAATCCCTGCCTTCATTCGTATGAGACTAAGCTCTGTCTCCGTACCTGCATGAGGCCAAGTTCTACCTCAAATTTACATTCTTTCACCAAAATTAAGCGTTGTATCTCCGACATTATCTACTTTTCTCTTCTTTCGGGCTAAGCTCTACCGTCCACTCCACAAGTCTAAGTTTTGTCTTGTTGACATCATATTATTGCATTTCATGGGCTGGAATATCGCCAACTCCTCCAAAGGAATCATAATCTAAAGGCATCATCCTCGTAGCCGAATGACACAATGTAATGGCCTGAGGATCTCTCACATTTGGATATCATTATTCAAAGGCATCGTTGTTCGAAATCACCATCTTCATGGCCCGAGAACATCATTTCATGGCCTGCAAATCTCTTACTGAACAATTCATGGCATATGACATCATGGTCCAAGGATGTCACCCTCGAGGGAACCCGCATCATGTTTAAATTTCCGCACAAAGATATTCTTGTACTATCTGACCTAGTAAGCAACCGCCATCCCAATAGGAGCAATCCTGCTCTGATTCCTTCAGTCATGTCAAACCTAACCTTCCCCCATAACTATTCTTTCACCTATCCCGAAATGTTGTGTTTGTTCTTGGGATGACTTCATCAGTATACTCCCCCGATAAATCCAGAACTACACACGGCATGATTCCTGTAAAACCATGGAAACATAGGCAGCTCAGGAACTAGAATGCATCCTAAATCTCTCAAACCGTCTCGCTCGGTCAAAATTGGCCATCATATCTTTACCCGACAAGTCTTTCATCCTTCCCGGGTAAAGAGGGGCAACTGTTGAAACCCAATTTATTTTAAAATAGTTTTAAAAAAACATATATAACTTCAAAATCATGCATTAGCATCAATTAGTATCTTTCCACAATTTCTACATCTTTAAATTAAATTTCCTAGTATTTTACTTTTACTAAATAATTATAAAATTGCATCACAAATGATTTTAGAATACTTCTTGATTTAATATTACTGTTTGTGGCCCTATTAAGTCCAAATTATTTCATAAATAGCCAAATTGACACATTTTGGCTATAATTGCAGCAACTTTGCAATTATAGTCCATGCATATATTTTTGTATTATTTTACCAGAAATTAGTCCATTGTATTTCAAATTACTAAATAATTATTTTTTAAACATTTCCATGCATAAAAATAATTTTTGTGATTTGTTTATTATTTTACAAAATTAATATTAACCAATTGTTTTGGGTATTTAACAAATAGCCCCTTTTATTTCAATCTTTAGCCTAAAATTGACCAGCCCAATAACTTATAAAACCAACCCAAGACCTAAGTCCCAATTCCCTACCTGCCCGACCCAAACCCCTTAGCCAATCCTGGTCGTTTATCTTTTTTATCAACGGTCCAGGACTCCCCTACAATAATTAAACTCACATACACCCCCAAACCCTAATCATTTTCACCTCTTCCCTATCGCCACTCTTCTCTTCGTCTCTCAAACGCTCTGTAACAGAAACCTTAACCCTCCCCCTCCCTCTCCCCCTCCCCCCTCCTCCCGCATCACTACCCTACTGTCGTTATGGTGGTTCTTCACCACCTCAAGACTCTAATGGCCTCCTATATGCTATGGTATATCCATCTCTTGGATCCTTGAGGAGATTCTCAAGGGACCTAGGCAGACCTGTTTAAAACTTTTGGGTTTTCTCGCCTGTTTCAGGCCATTTGGCTCGACCATTAAGTAAGAACTTCCTATTTTCGTCATAAATCTATGGTTCCTAAGTCTATGGTCTCATCTCTATTCTATTTCTGAAAAACCCTATTTTTTTTACCTTTGATCTTCTAAGATTTATACATATCTGAGACCGATCGAACGTACTTCACCTGCTTCCTTGAAAGATTCCTTGTTTTTCAACTAGCTTTCCATTTTTCCTAAAACTAGCGTTTACCCTAGTTCATCTTCTCAAAGATTCTCTGGTTTTCGAATGTTTAATCGTTGTTCTTAAGTGTTATTGATTGATTCATGCTAAGATTGTTTGGACCTTAGAGGATTTATGCTAAAGCCCTAGTTTTCTTATATTTTGCTTCAATTCCGAGTTCTTCCGTGTTACTTGTGGCATTGTTTCGTTCTGTGCTTTGACTTTCATGATTTTCCCTTAGTCTAATTCAGTGTCTTGTGATTTTTTACATTAGTTAATCTCTATTAGGGTTTCTGAGTCGATTTCTCGGCTAATTTCTGTGTGTTTATGAAATGTTATTTTGCCTATTTGTCTATTTGTGGAAATTGATATTTCCCCCCCTCAAATTAGTACTATTTTGAATTTTGATTTTCTTCCTTGCTCTATTAAAACTTATGTGTTGATTCTTGATTTATTCCATTGTTTACGACTTTAATTGTTGCTCTACCTTATTTAATTGCTTGTAATGTTACTGATTCTTCATGATTGTTTCCTTAATTAGGCTCCTGTTTATTTACCTCTTTACTTAGGTCTGATTTTATTTATTTCCTTAAATGACTCATGTCCTTTACCGTTGAGTAGTTACCCTTAATTAAGGGAAGACTATGCTGATTTTGTGGTAATTGATTCTGTGATTTCCTTAATTGCTGACTGTTGATTTCTTTTACCTTATTTTACTCTGATCCTAAACTGCTATATATACTCTACTCTATTGTCACTTCAAGGGGACGAACATTAGTTCACAAACATATTCACACTCTAAAGCTCTCTTTTTTTCTCTTCTACTTATGATATTCACTGGTCTAACCGACTGTAAGCCAAGGCTAGATATTGCACAGCATTCTGTGTTCTCCTTCCCTAACTGTTATGTATCTAATTATTTTTTAAAACCTAAACCCTATGTGTTTCATTATTGCCTTAGTTCATCAGTTATGAGTTCCATTCTTGTTCCTGTTTAGTGTTTGTTTAGCCTAATCCTGTCTTGTTCAATATGTGATTGGCATGCCTAAACTATAATTACTTGTTCACTTCTTTATCTAGCATGTCTAATCCTATCTTTCTCTAAATTTAACTAGTATGTCTAAACTATGAATGCTTATGTGATGCTTGTGTTGCATGTTTAAATTCCTGCTTGCTTTTCTTTATTGATGAGATTATACCTAATCTTTTGGTGCTTCGATTGATCCTAATTTTGTGTATGATTTTGTCAAACACCCTTTTCTTTCAACATGGTTTTGCTATGCCCCTGCTATGTGTCTCAACTACCTATTGTCATGACTAACCTATTGATTCTATAAAACTCTTGAGAATTCTGTGTATTTTGTTGTTTATATGCTTCCTTATACACTGATGTGTTTTCTATCTGTCCTTAACCCATTTTTCACTGTGTGGAATCTGTTTGCCTAGTGTTTCCGAATCTGGTTGTTCTGTCACCAACTGAGTTGTGTTCTGATTTCAAAAGTGCTTTAACACTTTTTCTCAAACTATTTCACCACTAAACTTTTTTCTACCTCAAAAACCTTTTACTCCTAAAATGGTCTTTATACTGTCTTTACCAAAAATCATTCAAAACAAGCACTCTCACTTTACTCTTAAGTCAATAGTACAGTGGGGCTGGCCATTCCAAACTGCACATATTTGGTCCCTATTGTGAAAAGTCTAGGTGTGAGCACTGTCTGGGATTTTTGAGGTCCTTAGGGAACTCTCACACACCTGGACAAAAATTTGGCAATGAAATCCTTGGCATTTGAGACTACTGAAGGTTTGGTACTCCCAGGTTTTCTTTAGGCCTGCATCAGGTGCTATATAGTTTAATCCATATTTCATTTAGGTAGTTTACGCAATTTTTGTTTGTAATAATCATTTGTAAGCAGATACTTGGGTAACTAGTGAAAAAAGGAATGGTAGCTATATAATCCTGTAGGGTAAAGCTGGGTAGAAATCATGTTTCTAGGCTTTACATTTTGCAAATCTGCAGTAGAAATCATGTTCTAGGATTACTGTGTCTATTTGCATTCAAATCATGCCAAACTTGTGCACTAGACATCCTGTTGTAGGGCATTCGCGTTTATGGCTTCAGCATATTGCATGTTATATATCACTGCTCAATTTATGGTTCTGCATCAGTACTATCACTTAGAAATCATGCTACCAAAAAATCCTTCCTAATTAAAAAACAGGCATCCATGTGTGCATTAGACATCTTGTTTCTAGGACTCTGTTTGCATCTGTTTTAAATCATGTCTATTTCGACTAAATAAACCACCGTCTATGAAAAAGGTTTAAATACAGCCTCAGGCATAGGTGTCATGTTTCCAGTACCAAATTGATATAAATCACCTGTTACAATCTGTATCACCTAGATCAATCATGCTTCTAGGTTGAATAATCTCAAATTTTTTAAACAGCTCCTTCAACTGTGATTGCGTGTAGTCCCACACCTATGCAAGCCTTAGGTGATTAATGTCCTTGTATAAAACTGAAAACTGTATTCTGATTGCTTATAAACTGCTTTAGTCTAACAGGTTTTGAGAATCAGTAGGCAAACGATTAGAACCCTGTCACTTAGTTATAAACGGTACTGCATGTTCTATGTTTGGACACTCACCTAGTTATCCTGTTCTAAGACTTTGAAATTCCCTTAATTTGCGTTTGAGACATGCTGCTTATTTGCCTATATACATGTGGAGGTAAACATGAGCCATTTAACTACTTTCCCTTTCATTTGACTAGTCTTACATGTTATTTGTTTGTCGACTAGATTTTTGCCCTTTTAAGCACCTTAGGATTGTCTAGAACTGCACAAGTTTAGAGGCACTAAACTCCTCTGGGACGACAAGGAAGGGACAGGTAACAGCACACTTAGATTTCGTTAATCAAAACTCACTTATATAACCGCTAAGGGTGGGATAACTGGTAGTAAAAGGATATGATGACATGTGCGCTAATGCAACGTGTAGCCCCTCTCATTGAGGAGTGATTACCGGGCATTGCATAGATATGATCCTATAGTCTAAACAACTTAGGACCTCCCATCCCTCTTACATATGTGTGCTTAGACTTCTTATCCATTTAAAATCCTTTGTTTCTTTTAGATATATGTGCTTAGACTGCTTATTTGGTAATTGACTAATTTACAAAGTAAGCTTGGTCGCGACCCACCGTTGTGGACCTCGAGGGGTGCCTAACACCTTTCCCTTGAAGTAATTTCAAGCCCTTACCCTATCTCTAGTAATACAAACTAGTTTTATAAATGACCCGTAATAGGTGCCCTAATGCACCTTAATTCGTAAGGTGGCGACTCTTCAATTCCTTATACCTCTTTTCCCAAAAGGAAATGAGTTGCCCCAATAGTGTCAAAAACCCTAACTATCCGCGAAGGAGAGA